>NW_027019317.1:13880906-13938241 GCF_013076305.1 Rhopilema esculentum
CCAGCATATCAAGTGGCGAAATCACAAGATGAAAGTGAAAATTGCAGCCCAAACTCTCAGCTGTTCCGTTGCCTCAGCCATAAACTTCTTGTGTGCTCTAAGATTTTCTGGATTTGAAGACAGCGCAGCAACAACTGATTTTATTCTTAGAATAAATGACCTTTTTGACCTGTTAAATAGTAAAAACAAATTTGGAAAAGGGAAAAAGCAACCAATAACATTGGAAAACATTGATGAATTGGCATATTTCATTGCAGATACTGAAAAGTATCTAAAATCACTTTGTGATGCTGAAAAACATATCATCTACAAGGGTCCTCGAAAAACATTCATTATGGGTTTTATAACAACAGCAAAGTCAATTATTGCCATCAGCAGAAATTTACTTTCACAACCAGATAATAGATTTGAGTATGTTTTGACATATCGTTTCTCCCAAGATGCTTTAGAAATGTTCTTTAGCAAAATACGTGGTAGATTTGGCTGGAGCAACAACCCCAATGTTCTTGAGTTTAAATATGCATTAAGGGCTCTCTTACAAGAGAATAAGATTGACTCTCCTGAAACTGCTAACTGTGTAATGCCAAAACAGGACTCAGAGCCTTCACAGGATTTGGACCTAATACCAGCAGATGAGCCCCCATGCGATCCTCGGGTGTACTGGCTTTTGAACACAACAAATATATGGAGATATGATGCTTTGTATTACATCAGTGGATATATTGCCAAACGCCTCATTGAATCAATTAAATGTCCAGAATGTGCTGTTGCCCTCTATGAGCCACAAAAAGATACAACAAATGCATCAACCTTGTTGTCCTTCAAAAGTCATGGGAGTTTATTCATTCCATCTTCATCCACTATGCGTGTAGTCCAAGAAACTGACAAAGTTGCAAGGGAATTGATGATTAATTGGCAAAATATGTCAAAGAAGGTAGTAGAAAGGTTGTCTTTGCGTATTCTTGAAAGGTTAAGAAACAGAGTCTTTCTTTCCTTACAACAGCATTCAATGGAGACACACAAATTACAGGAAATGGAAGCAGATCATATAACAGCACTGATCAAGTCTATTTGTCAATTGTACATGAAAATTTTCATTTACCAATTCAGCAAAGTCCACACAGAGCGTGTTGTAAAAGCAAACCGTCCATCAACTAGGCATAAGCTGCTGAAAACTGTCCTCTTTTACAATGATTAGCTGAAGTTGAATTGGGACTCTTTGCTTACAGCATCTGTAAATATGTATATAGAATGGTGAACTACTCTGAAAGGATCATCATTACTTTGTGTTAACAAACGTGAAGTATATAGCGCCAATAACTGTGTTTCACCTTATTTAAAAATATTTCCGTTAATGAATGTTAGGTTTAGCTATGATGTGACGATGTGGACACCGTTCTTACGACTCGCAACGATATCTCCCATCAATCCAAGTATTGCAAAAGAAACGCGGTTTAATCAAAATCATTTGCAAACCTTTAACGTTTTACATTCATCTCCTTAGACAGCTCCCCGCCTCTTTAGACTAGGAGCTCCCAGAGCCAATAAATGCCCCCTCTTCAATACCACGGGTTAAGGCCTAAAAAAGTTTGCGTTTGTTTTTTGAATAAATGGCCCTTTATATTATAAAGAATATTAAAGATTTTCAAAGATACTCTACATAACTATTCTTACCTAGTTTCATCGCTGCAAGGATGTGATCTTGACAAAACAAACTTCCAGTGATCACTGCTTCTCTTTCTGCCTTCATCCGAATCTTGTTCCTTGTTCCGAATCCATTGCAACAAAGAT
Source organism: Rhopilema esculentum (assembly GCF_013076305.1). Next base: position 13,882,698 of record NW_027019317.1, read on the forward strand.
TTGGAAAAGTTGTCTCGTTTGTAACAAAGGTTCTCATGTAAACCGTAAATATGTTTATTCTGTCACGTATAAAATTTCCTTCTTAAATACCTTAAGATCAATTGTCAGTTTAACCCTTACAAGCCATTTCCTTTGGAAACTCTCTAGTACTACTATAACCGCTGTAAGCTTTTTGCCACTCTAAGCTACCATTTTGTTTCCGCATGCTTGCCACACGCGTTGCTCATAGAATGGGCCCTAGTCGGCACTCTAGCGTTTCTTATCTCTATGACGTGAACCCTGGGGGGGGGGGGGGATTCCACAGTGAATATTTTCGGTTTTGGAATATTTTTTTTTGGGCTTGTAGGCCGAAATGGCCCATCGCCAACACAATTACCATACATAAAAGTTAACATAATTACAAATTAATAATAAATCTCAGAACATAAGTACAAATTAACCATAAATCTCAGAAAACAGCCAACAGAATTACTATACTTACAAGTTAACATAATTACAAATTAACAATAAATCTCAGAAAACAGCGAACAGCTAATACAAAGATAAACAGATGAAAAAATGATGACGAGCTGGAAAGCTTACGTTACGAGGATATGCACGTAGAGGACTTCCCAAAAGATTCCCGTGACTCAAAAGCCAGCGATATAAAATTGGGTATCGATATCAGACAATCCGTATCTTCTTGACTCATCAACCAAATAAACTTATGACAAAGGTCAAGGGATGATATTCTGGGAAATTTTGAATAAATCATAGATAACATAGAATTCCTAGCAGTCTCGTAAAGGGGACAAACTAATAAAAAATGAATTTCGTCCTCCACAGCAGTTTTATTAAAAGATTGGCAATAGGGACATTTTCTATCAATCCTAGGAATAGGATTCTTCCCGTATCTACCTGTTTCAATCCTAAGGTTGTGAGACGTAGTTTTGCAAAGTTGGATCTTTTCTTTTTGCTAGGTATCAAGTCTAAGTAATGCTCAAACTTATAAACAATTTTGAAAGATGCGTATGTACAAAGCTTTTTATTGAGAATAATTTGTTCTTGTAAATTTTCCATAATTTTTGACCTAAAATGGAAAGCCACTTTTGATTTCACGATAGAGGAGTTATTGGTTGTATGTATTCTGTAAAGGGTCATCAGGGAACGGGCAATACTGACCCAATTAGAAACACCGGAATCTGCATCATTAATTAACATTTGAAGAGCTCTGTACGCATATCTGGAGAAATCGAGATTTATTAAACGAATATAAAATTTTAAGATGTTAATATGTCTATGTTCAAGCAACGAACAACGTCCCAACTCCGCATAAACCCCAAGAGACGTTGTAGATCCTTTAACACCTAGGGTTGACTTGCAAGCCATGAGATGAATTTTTTCCAGGCATTCCCATGTACCAAATATCCCCATACGTCAGTGGCATAATTTAGGATAGGAAGTATTGTACTGTCTAATAAAAATAGAAACAGTCCTGGGTTGAAACCATCCCATTCGTTGCTTTTGGACAAGAGAGCAAAGTAAGATTTTTGAGCTTTTTGCTTAATTATATCAACATGAGCACTGTAGGAACCATTAAATTTAAAAGTAACTGCAAGGTATTTTACTCATTGCATTCTTTGATCTCTTTATCGTCAAATTTCCAAATTTTGCATGCCTTAGATTTTTTCTTGTTTTTTCTTATAACCATTATCTTGGTTTTGGAAGTATTTATCTCCATATTAATGGACAAGCAGAACTGGTTTAGCTCGTTAAACTGGGATTGCAGATATACCCCATTTACTTTGCTTTCTAGTGGTTAGATATGACGTAAACCAAGTAAGTTCTAGGTTTTCAACACCATACTTTCTCAACTTTGCAAGTAAAATGTCATGGCGGGAAAAGGGAAGTGCATGTGTGAGAGTTTGTAGTCAAGGTCATTCATTATTGATGGCCTCATTCATCTTTCATTAGCACGGCAATCAATTCGTTTCTGTTCCTGATCACCTGATGTCTATTTTCACTTTGGCCCGGAAACTGCGAAGGAGATTTTCCCGGTTTACAAGCCAGGGCCTAACTGTGTGTCAATAGTAGGTTGAAATCAATCACAGCTAACCTATTACTTGATTTCTAATAAGCAAAACAATAGGAATCAACAGATTTGATGATGTGATGTCCTAGATCCAGGTTAGTTTCCTTTTTCGTGCTTCTTTCTTACGCTCTTTAGAGTTACCATGAACTATGCCCTTTGACCCCGAGCGACCTTTGTGCAGGGTATCTGAAATTTAAAGTGTGAGAAGGAAGAACCGCAGGATAGGCTGACCGCCGGATTCTGTTAATCTTGCAATGAGATTTTAAAAGGAAAGGTATACAGGAACAAAGCAATACGACGACGAGAATTCAATGTCACGAAATAAATTTTCAAAATAAATTGAATTTAAGAGTATACTAATATTTCGCCACGGCATACAGGGTTTCATCAGAGTAAATGAAACGAACGAGTGAATGGATTTGATATCTGAAATTTGTTTGAATACGGAAAGTCATAGCCTGTTCGAAGGGAAATTAGCTGCAGGGACAGGTCTTTCCTTATATGAAGAGGAGGAAAATAACCGATTATTTAAAATGATAGATATTAACTCGGGCTGGAGGTGCAATTGCCCCCCTCCCCTAGCTAGTATGTTAGAAAAGGCCCGCAGAAAGTGTAGGATGTTTCATATTTGGATGTAATTTCTTTGTGAGTTTGCCCTTTCGTTCTTATTTTGAAATTATACGGAGCCTTTTTAACAAGTTTTGTCTGTTATGAGGATTTGAGTGAATCTATCCTATAGCAATTTAGATTCGAGATTTGATTTTCGAATATATGAGAAATTTGTGTGTTTGTTTTTTAGTTCCATTATCACTGTATTTATAACTAGGAGCCCATTCTCTTCAGGCTCAGATGTTTTGTTTTGTTAATATTCTGGTGCTTGATAGAATCAAGTTTAAGTTTTTCTTCTTCTCAATAGTTTTAAATTTCTCATTTAGCTCTGAATCATCATCTGAAATATGATGTCTTATAAAACTTTTCACCATTTCTTAAAACGAATGCAAATCACTAGCTCAGTTCAGTTCAGTTTCATTATTTAAAATTCCACACATACAATACAATGCAATAAATTACAATACAATTAACATAATTAAAGAATAAAAAAAAGAAAAAAAAGAGAGCAATTAGATAGAAAAAAAATTTAACATATTGAATTGTAAGTGTGAAATTTCTTAAGGAGGAACTCTTTAAGTAGGTAAACTAACAAGAAGAGAGACCCCCTATCAGATCTATAGTTCTAAAATATGGAGCTCATTCAAAGTTAATACTGGGTCAAATCAAATGCACAATGATTAGAAATTTTGTGAACAAAAAGAGATTAATTGATGACCAGTGTTATAAATTTTCTAGAAAATGCGTCTTCAGTTTTGATTTAAAAGTAAGTTTAGAGTTAGCCGTTCTAATATTATCAGGCAATTCATTCCAGAGTTTGGACCCAAGATACCTTATAGAGCTTAAGCCATATCTGACTGTATTTTTTTGAGTTATGTAGATATTGCCCCTTATAGCTTGCCTTATAGAATATTGATGAACATATAGGCTCAAACAAAAGAAATCATGAAAGCAACTGGGAGATATTTTATGAATTGATTCATAGACAAAAGTTAAAAGCTTCAGATGGAAAACATCAGAGAGTTTAAGAACCTTTAAGTCTTTGAAAATGGGAGAAGAAAGGGAGTGAAAAGATTCAAATGAGATAGCTCTGACAACCTTTTTTTGTGATTTAAAGATGGGATCAACATATGTTAAACAAGTACTCCCCCAAACAATTATTCCATATTTCATAAATGATAAGAATAAAGCATTATACAAGCATAACAAAGTGATCAAAGGCACAAAGTTCCTTAACATAAAAAACATTCCACATATTCTGGCTAGTTTTTTTGAAAGTTCATTAAGATGTTGTTTCCAGCTTATATTTTCATCAAGAAGTACTCCCAAAAACTTTATAAATTTCACTCTATTAATGGGCTTTTTACCTACTTTAATAGTAATATCAGATGGAATTTTAATTTGCACAGCCTCCAGCCGAGTTTGTTTCTGCCTAATAAGTTTGTGCAAGCAGAAAGAAGAACAACATTGGGACTTCCTCTCATCTAGGTGCCTTTGAGTAATCTGTGATTTAATCTGCAGCTGTTCCACAGAAATATTTTGCATGTTTTAAGGTTAGATCCTTTCAGCTCTCCCCTATCCAAATGTTTAATCATAGAATCATCAAAAATATAAATACAACTCAACTTGAATAAATACAGTTCAATTCAATCAAAATGAATACAATTCTTTATTTGGTTCTTCTTGTTTGGTTCCCTTCATCCTCTACAACTTCCATGTTGCTTTCTTTTGTGTCATAACTTTGGGACTTGTTTATGAGTTTATTCAACCTGCCAGGCATTTCCTCAGCTGGGAAAAGAGAAAAATCATTTTACCAAACTTTATTGCCAGGCAGACTTTGTACTGTCCCATGATTTATAAATAATGTGGCTTCTGGCCTTTGAACCATTCATGGAAATATACTGCTTGCCTTGTATAATGTGGCCTTGTTCACTTCACTAGTTCTTCTAAATAGAAACTACATTACTGCAAAAATATAACTACTTCACTTAGCCCTTAAGAATTTTAAAATTTATCTTAAGTTTTAAGGAAAATAAAAAAATTCTTTCAACTAAGAAACCTCATGTTTTTGTGTTCTCGGGTAGTTCAAACAACAAAACTTGTTTATTAATTTTGCATAGAATTTATAAAATGTACCACTTAGAAATTCCTTTTCTGTATTTGTCATGTGTTTTTACACTCAATTTTGCCTTTGAGAAAAGTGCTTTTATGACAGACCTATAAGCAGTAATTTTCATTACATCCAGACTATAATTAGATTTGCCCAAGACTTCTCAGACCTGTGTGATCACACCCTGCTGCGCTCCTAGACGAGATAAGGTGTTTGTTTTGTCATGCACCTATTTCTCAATTGTTCTGGGAATTTTGAGTTGCAGCATTAACCATTTAGGAAGTTGCAGCATGTTGAACAATGGAATACCCTTTTAATCATTGACCGAAAGGAGAGAACTACTAGGTTGTTACTATCATAAATACAGGCAGTAATTTTTTCAGCTAAGCTTAATCAATACAATACTGTTTTGAATTCATGTTGCAGTTAAAACAATGGAAGTTTCTTTCCTGAGGTGGGTGACTGACTATAATGCTTGACAGATAATAGCTATGTGATTTAAAACAGAAGTTATGAATCAAATAATGGGGAATTTTTTTCAAGGCAAGTGATCGGCCAAGCATCTGCCAAAATTCATATAGAAATGCCTGTTTCCTAAGGCATACAGGACGGGGGGAAGGGGGCTGTTGGTCTTCAGCCCCCCTATATTTGGGCAACTGATTTTTTTGATCAAAATTCGGGCAGGAGCCTTCTCCAAAAACAAAAGTATAAGAAAAACTACATTTTGAATATGCTTAACAACCTCTGAGAGGAAAAGACCAAGTGGTCATAATCGTGAAAGCTTTTGGAAGTAATGGAATATGGTAAAAATCTATTGGATTAAAAAACACAAAGAAGTGACAAGAACAACAACATCCCAGTTAGTGCTTGAAAAGATTGTCGAAGAAGTAAAAGAAGGTGTCTGTAATACTGTCATAATTGATGAAACATCTGACTTTTATTGGCAGGAATAAATGTCAGTTTGAGTCATGAATGTCATTTTTGCACTGAATGGTTTCCAAGAGGTCTTCAGCAACCGGCTTAAAAACTTATGTAGAAAATTGTTGGCAAATGCTTTGACAGTGTGAAATGAAAAGCAAAGCTGAGGGCTTGGCAAAGCAACTGGAGGACTGTTCTTGGCTGAGCATCTATGTCCACTGCCTTGGACATTAGTTGAATCTTGCAGAAAGTTAGTCAACGAGAAATGGTCTTGGTGTTGTTAAAGGTCTCTACAATTTTATTGAGGCCAACACCAAAAAATATGTAATTTCGCAAAGTTGAACATGAACCGTCATATAGCCAATGGGGACAAAGTGCAACGCACTGGGCTTGCCAGGGGAAGGCAGTGGACAGGACACATCCTTATTTTCTTTGCAAGGATAAAGACCCCAAAACCCTGCTAGAAAGCAAAGCTCTGTTAAATTGTTTCTACAATGTAATGAATGAAGTTTTGGAAGAAATCTATGAGCGATTTACTGACAGTGACTATTCCATTTTATGTGCTCTGGCATAACGGAGGTCCCTGGGGCCCGAAGCAAAATACAACAATAAGACGTCTATTCACGGACAGCAAGAAGATCAAATTAAGTGGTGTAGAGCATTTTAAACACAACAGAAAAAGATAAAAATGAGAATTATTTTCTTGTTAGCTAGGGAGAACTGAGTTTTAGAGCTTTAATTGAGGGACTTTCAAAAGTTTTCAAAAGTTATTTGAGCTTCAGCAAAACTTTAAAGAACTGGACATAAAAGCACCCTGGGCCCCATTTTGGTCTGGGGCCCTTGGATGTTTTCAACCAATGTGTCACAACACACTAGCGTGTCTTGAGGTATTGCCTTGTGTGTCTTGGAAAATTCTCTAATCTCACTATATAAAATTGAAAAAAGTAAACTATCCGCAAATAATGTGCCATGGATTGAAAAGGTTGAAAAACGCTGAATCAGAGATTTACCAACATTTGAGCCCAGGGGCGGATCCAGAAAAAAATTTGTGGGGTGCTCAGTTTTGGGTGGGGCTGGTGCCATGCCACAATGTTTTGCTGGTGCCACACCTTTCAAAATTTATGCTGATTAGAATTTCTTTTGGACAATCAAAGAGCAAAGCGTTGTCAATACTTCTCAATACTACAATTATCTTCTCAACTTCTGGCAATGTGCTATTTGAAATGAAACCAATACATAAAATACAACAAAATGATACTAAGAAACAGTTGTTATTGCTTTTCTCTCGGTTGAAATAAAAACAATAAATATTTGATTTCTTCTTCCATCATTCTGAGAATTTCTGACTACTTTGTGAACTTTTTTAAAATACAGCTACTTCCAATAGATGAAATTAAGTATCATTAATCTTTTTGTCAGTTTATGTACTAATATCTGGTTAATGATTTTGGGAAGATGACAATATTCTGGGCAATCAGTAGGTCTGTAAGGCTGAGCTCTTGGCTACTTAATTGAGGTTAATAGAAGTTTCATAAACACTTAAATACTTTGTGGATTACACCAACAAAAAGTGTTTTTCAAATCGTTTATGGAAAACATTTGCATGGGAGGGGTCTATGGATAAAATAGCCTTTTTTTAAAATTTATATGTATCTTAGATTGAAATCATTTACCATGCCTGGCATCAAAACAGGTAAAGAATAACAGGATGCTCACAAATGCATATTTCCAAACTTTTTGTTGATAATAAGAACCCAATTTAAATCTTATGAAGTTATAAAAAGATGGTTTTATCAGTCCCCCATACTGACCACTTACTAAACCTCTCACTGATTTCTGCTACCAATTACTTTGGAAATACTTATTCAAAACTTCTGGAATTCAAAATAAATACCAAATATTAAAATCATATATTTTAGAATTAAGATGAAGTAAGGTGTAGGACAGAACATACTAGAAAACTTGGATTTTGTAAAAATATCTCAAGTTCAATTGTTTATAAATTTTGTAAGATGTCCATCTTATATTTTCGTATTATGTAAGCTTTACATTGTATGATTTATCAACTTCCAATTAAACATTCTGAAATCCTCTCAAATACCCAAACTTTAAAATGGAAAATCTAAAAACACTGCGCCTGAAACACAATCTACCTTGCTGTCATCGAGTCTGCACAGTGTGACATGTGCACGGAATAGAATTTACAGGCACACATCTTGTTTGCTCTTGCAAAAACAAGATCTTGTCCAAAACTGTTATGCTCTACAGACTGGGCTCTCGTTACAAACGCAGAGGTTTATAATTACAATCGCGGGTGCTCAAGCTTATTCATTTTTTTTTCTTTCTTTTTTTTCTCATCAATGATTCAACATTTGGCGCTGTTTATATACCGAAAGGCCGCCGGTTCACACATGTTTAGAACAAAACTTGAAAAACTTGAATCTTTTTTTTTTCCCAACAATTTTAACTAATCAATCCGGGATATTGCTCAAGCTTATTCATTGATTGGCTATAGTTAGTTTGCGAAAGACTAAAGCACAGACCAGGGGGTGCTGGAAATTTTACAACGATAAAAAGCTGCACATTCTGGTCCGTAAATTAACTGATTTGAAAATTCAGAGAACGGGCTATAAGTGCTCAGACGGGAGAGGGATTAATTTTCTCGGAGGAATACAAATAAAAACCTCTAATTTAGTGTCCGCTTATTCTGAAATTTCAAATTATCACATTCTGAAGGATTTGAGGGGTGCTCAAGCACCCATAGCACCTCCCCCCCTAGATCCGCCCCTGGAGCCAATGAGTCAATAAGTCAATGAGTCACGAGTTGCAATGAGTTGCAATGAGTCGATTGAACTCCTAAAACAATTTCCTATGCTGAATAAAAAGATGACATTCAAATTTGAATGTTTGTTTAAAATCATAAAAATAGGACAAGCACAGCTTGTCAAAAACCAAGAATAAGCAGTGTGATACCAGCCTCAACCAGATCAAATTGGGCCCTCTCACATAATCTTGTGTCGTTAGGAGATCTGGGATCCAGTTTGTTGTTAGTATGTCCAACTAGAAAGGTGCGTGTGTCCGTATAGATATACTATACTGCTATATACAACATGTAGTAACATGTATATATGTTGTCTTTAGAATTCTGAGTCCTTGCTAGCTCATCAGCCAATCCAGCAGAAAGAGCATTTCGGAGCTTATGCGGGCTTATGATCAGTATGCTCCTTTACACCTTGGTGCCCCCTCACCCCTGCGTCCAGGGATGATGCCAGCAAAGATGTATCATTGTATCATAGCGTTGTATAGAAAAGAACAGGATATCATCGTCCATGTGTATCTAGTTTATTCATTTAGCCTTGCTATAGAGGTATATATATGTAATGTTTTACTAAGCATAACCCACCACTCACGATTCATGACTCACGACTCACTGACTCACGATTTAGGCAACCTCGCTGAATCAAGGTGCCCTAAATTCTGTTACTCCACTGACCAATGATTAGGGAATGCAAGCGTGAATTCTAACCCTTCGACAGAGTCATCAGAAAGGTTTGCTCCTTCTACAAAAATATTGATTTTCAGACTTCCTAAAAATGGAACACAAACTGTTCAATAATCACAAGAACAGGCAGGTAAGCAAAAAGGTGCGTGAATTGCTGAAAATTATGTAAATTATATTCACAAAAAGATATCGATAAAATAATCGTTATATTTGGTTGCTGTCATGAAAGAGATTCGCCTATTCTAATGAAAATGTGTGAAAATGCTATAAGTTAACATTAACATAACCACGTTGCATTTTAATCATTTCTTGACTAATATTAGAAGCTCACATGTGTTAAATTTTACTCCTTGAAATTTTGGGCGTTATCATTTTTCCGGCAAAATTTCAGCGCCCCCTCCCCTACCTGAACTCACCCCTTACGCCTATGCTGTTTCCACGTTATTTCTGTGATGCTGGTTAATATCAAGTTTGCCACTTAATTTTTTGAAGAACAAACAGTTCCTTATTGTATATGTTCCTTCCCATTTTGCTATTTTCATGGTACCTTGATATTTTTTCCACTTGTCTAACCATGACAAGAAACAAAATCTTTTCTCTTACCAAACCTTTTATTTTCACCATCTATAAGTGTCCTTCATAAGGTTTAAAGATGGCCTTTCTCTGGGCTCATGTATTACGTGCTGCTTTCATGTTATCTTTCTTGCACAAAAGCTTTATACTGTAAAATTAATTTCATGCTCTTGCCAATTCTCTTCATAAACTAACATGGCATTACTGATGTTGAGAGTACTTCTAATCTCATTCAGGCATTACTTGATTTCATGTGGAAATATTTCTGCTTCTGATGATAAGCCTTTGTGCTTCTGATCACAATCCATGTCCAGCTGGCGGTACTCATCTGTGAAAGGACTACAGAAATGTGTAATATTTTTAACACGTTGTTGTGGATATCAGTCCTTTGGTACTACTCCACGGACTTTGGCCATGTCAAAGCATTTTTTATTTCCTGTGGAATTTTAGGCTTTTGATTGACAACTAGATGACTATCCCAGGGGGAACCTTGACCTTCCGAAAGAACTCTTGCTCCTCAAGTTCACAATAAGTCTTGGAAAATACCTTTCTGAATGTCAAAAGGAAACCTCATAGCATGTTAGGTTCAGGGGGTAACTGACTTTTCTCTCTTAGCGTATCATGCCTTGAAAAACATCTTCAAATTTGGCAATCAACTTTCTAGTGGTTTTTTGTAAAGTTTTCTTGCTGTACCTTATGCTCTCACCATTGTGATTCTGGCAGTCTGTATATCTTGAATTTATGGGGCAATCGATTTGCTGTAACCCAAAACACATTACTTTACTCCTTCCACTGCATTGAATTTGGCAACGGTATGCTTTTTCATTTTTTCAATTAGGGCCCTGTTTAACCGCAAACTGGAATCGCTCTTTTTTTACATACGCTGCAATCTTCATGCTGCATTTCTCTAGGGTCAAAGATCCATCTTTTGCAGGAATCTTTCCAATAAGTTTGTATTTTGAAATACTTACCGATGCACTAGAGGCAGTGAGAAATTTAACTTTCATGTCGGCTTTGAGAAGTGTCCTTTGGACCTCTTATGTCCTTGTTTAAATTTTTCTTCTGGTCATGGAGATGGTTGTTACAAACTTCGTTTGTCATGGTATAACCCCAGCACAAATTTATCATCAGAGCTTGATGTTGGTGACTTGCTTGCAATGTAAACAAAATTAACATGTCCCTTTGATCAGTGGCAAAAATTGTGAGGGTGTGGGGGGCATATTCTCACCGCCATGTCCTAAGGACAAAGCAGATTACAACGTATGTAACTGCTCTGCAGTCATTGTGATGCATGCCTAATCGAGTGACATTTGTCAGCTGTATCATTTTGTTTGAATGCAATTAGAAACTATTTTAATTTTCGTGTCTTCCACTTTTAAGGAAAGATAACAAGGCTTTGATTAATGACAAATGTTTTTTCAAAGCCTCTTTTGTTTCAGGTTAATTGCAGCTTATTACATGGTATTTTGAGATGACATCACAGCTTGAATTTTACGTCAACGGTTAGTAGCCTCTTGTTGATTCTTTAAACAAACTTGCAGTCTTGATTCCTGAAAAGGATTTGTCACAGACAGTTTCTATATCATCTGCGGAACTAGCCATTGTCGTCTATATACGTATTGTCTTTGGATGAAATCCCACAAATCTGAATGCAGTTGGCATAAATGATAAAGAATAAGGGACCAAGACAAGACCCTTGCAGTATTCCATAAGAAATATTCTTACATCTTGATGTCTATTTACTTGGTAGGACCATTTGTGATAGGACAAATACGATGTACACCAAGATTATGTGACTTCCGTGCTTGAATTTATTTGGTTATGATTCAATTAGTTGGAGAATGAGAAATATGCCATATTATAAGATAACTATGTGCCATTTTATGTGTATCGCAACGTTCGATGGCAAAGATGACTGTCTTCTTCCCTCGGTCATAAGCAAACATAAAAGATTAGGCATGAGCACAGATTCTATAAGGCAAATATGACTTGAATTGCTTTTAGAGCTTTTTTGATAAATTGCCTAAAGCAAAGCAAAACAAAGCAAGATAAGCAATCTTCGTGCAAATATTGCAGGGGCCTTATGTTAGAAATAATGTTTTGTATAAAAGAGACAATGGAGAGAAATGATTGTTGAAAGCTTTCAGATCTGGAAACTTCAAATATCTTTTTCTAGTTATACCCTCAATTATTTAAACTTTAATTGATTGATTAGAACTTTTACATTTATAGGCTTTTAAACCTGGAATATTCAAAATTGCGCGAACGATCACTCTAATCTTGTTTCATTAAATATTCATCAAAGCATCAATAACAAAGCTGTTCAATATGTTCTATGTCTTCTGAAGCACCTCTTTAATCGGTGTGGGAAATATGTCCAAAGATATAATAAGAATAGAATACACATGAGCTAGTGTTTTTATATTACTCATATCGCTTTTTACGTAAAAATTGGCTGATAAGGTCGAAACACACGCTCAATAAAATGTACCAACGACAGGAATCAAAATTTCGACATAAGAATCTTTGCTGCAGTCATTGAATCGATTTAATGAATGCCTTTGACACTGTTAGCCATAATGTACTCATAGCTAGACGACCCCCTTTAGAGTTAAAGGGAAAGGGGGGGGGGGACTTGACTAATCAAGAGCATCCTTAACTATTTTGCTATTAACTATTCGTTAGAACGTGATTGAAAAATTGTAACCATATCAGAGAAAAGCATTTAATTGCAAGTGAATACAAGAAATCATTTGTAGATCTTACCTGCTTTGTCAAAACAGACAATCAAACAGAAACATGAAGCGGTCGGTAGCACCCTAATAGATTGGGAAAATTAAATCAACTTTACTATCGTAATTTTCCAAGGAAATCAAATTTTCAAATAAAAATCTAAGAAACATATTTCGTTGTTACCCATAGCTTGGCAGAAATATGTCAGAAAGAAAATACGCAGCATCGGCTCTCCGCTGGATTCTGTAAATCTTGGAATGAGTTGTATAGAAGTAAAAGACATGAACACAGTAAAACAACTACGAGAATCCAATACACGGTTTTTTGAAAGAAAAGTTTAGAGATACAAAGTTTTAGGAGTCCAACCGCAGAGGGGTGTCCGGGGCTTTACCCCGGGAAAATTTCTGCTGACCACACCCTTAAGAATTTGGGAAAGCGCCCTCTTTTGTAAATGCATTTAGAAAAGCTGTAGCTTTTTTACGTGGCAATGGTTGGCTAATCAAACACAATAACTGTCATATGTAGCTTTTTGCGGCTGACCATATTCTACAACTGTCTATTGCCTTCAGAATTCCTCTAACATTCATATTCTGAATTGTGTAAGGCGAAGAAGCGCTACGTGTAAAAACTGATTTTCCAAAGTTGTAAGCAACTATTTAAAGATAATAAGCAGTATAAAAATGTTTTAAACTAAGTCCGTTATCCTTGGAGTAAAATATGAAAAATCCCTGGCAAGCATTTCAGAATCCAGTTTTTTAAAGACGAAAGCGCTTTAGCATTTTAATTTCTAATTCATGGGGAATTTCTAAAGAACATGAAGAACTTTTCTATATAAACGATTTTTTGGCGGTACAGAACTTGAAAATGGCCTTGAAGAAGCAAACATTTTACAACATATTCAAAAAGTTCAGTTATTTATCAATTCACGTGCCAGTGTGATTCTGGCTACGTAGGACGAACAACCCAAAGATTGGGGGATAGGATAAAACAGCATGTTCCTTCCAACATAAAAAACAAAACTGCCCCTTCAAAGAGAACAGCTTCCTCGATCTTGTAGATCTAGAAAATCTGTTAAAACAAATGATTCTGCTATCGGTCAACATCTTTTGGACAACCCAGATTGTGCGAAACTCTATAATGACGACATGTTTCGGATAATTGGCAGAGCCCGGTCGTCCTTCCATCTAACTATTGTGTAGACAGAAGGAGTTCGTTTTCTCTCTTGGACTCCAGTGGTAATTTTTGTTAGGCACACGGCACTGATTGGTCAACTATACCGGTCTTGTGGTTGCGTTTTTCTGATTGGCCTATTTCGATCCACAACTGGGTAAATATTTTTCATCGTTTTCTTTCGGACCCTCATTCTGACTTTTTATGCTCTGGGGAGTGTCAGACGTAAATGCTTTTAGCCAATATGTTGTAAAATGTTTGCTTTTTTCAAAACCACTTTTCTATATATACCACGCCCTTAAAATTAGCTTAAAATTGCAGAATATTTCTAACAGTCGTTTCCCTGTAGTCTTCATTTTGTCCGAAATATCAACTCCCCTCCCCCCCTGAGGTTCTATTTTTATTACAGATTTGTACTACCCCCTCGCTACGCTAATGCTCCAGACCCCTTTTTGAAGGTAGAGGTATGAATATTGTTAATAAGCATGTTCAATTACCATGCTCATCGGTAATAAAATTAAGGCCTATATATAGCACTCCATTTTAAAGAGAATTTTCGAAATAGATTCATAATGTAATATCAATTTGCAGAAAAAGAAAGTAGATTATAACTCAACTTTGAAGCAAAATTATGAAATACACTATAATAAAGAACCGAATTCTAGAGCATGAGACCAGATGACAACCATTGCGAGTTCTTGGTTAAATAGAATCACAAAAAACCAAAATCAAATATATAGAATCTCGAAAAATAAAATTGTGTTTGCGGAGCGACATTCAATAGCAATATTTTATATAATGATTTAATAAACTTAAATATCGATTTTAATTAGACAGACGAAACTGACGATAAAGCACAGGGCTGCCAAGGCCGGGGCTTTACAAAGCCATGACACAGCCTCTTTAAGCAACAAACGCATTCTAAGGAGAGTTAAAACCATGCTTCATTCATCATATGAATATATTTTCTCTGAAAAAATAGGGACTGGAAATCACTTTGAAGTAGATAAAGACTAAATGTCCGAAAATTGCTTTCAGTTCTTTACATAATATTTTTGTTTTAACTTTTTATTTAGTTTTTATTAAGTTTGTATGTATGACTGCATCAATGTCGATTCATTGGAATGTTGCAATAAATCTGAATATTTGTTGAGTATAATGCGCCTATCACATGTATAGGGGAAGGATTGTAATAGAAATATGAATTATACATGGAAAAAAGTTTTGCACCATCAAAAATCTTCAAAGTCCATTAGATCAGGAGTTATACAATTAAGTATGATCAAAAGTACATGCTCCCTAAGTGGAGTGAACATTGTGATGTCTGCAACAAAGAAAATTATCACTATGTGCAATCTGTCATGTTCGGAAAATAAATGTTTTTGCCCTTTTAGTCCGTTTTTGCCCACCCTGTTCAAACCTGCGTCTGGCGGCCCTGAAGCAAGGTATAAATAGCAATTGCACAGCAACTTGAGAAGTAAACGTTAAATTGTCTCCAATTTAGTTGTCGGTCTGTTTTGATACAACTGTAGAATATAAATTCGAAACTGGTGACATGATTTGTTTTTAGCTCTGGATTTTTAATGTTCTCTGATTTAAGAGTTTAAACAGGCTCCTGCTTTGACATTATCAATCTTGTATATGTGAGTTCTTCGTGTATATGTGACTCAAAAACGATTTTTACATTTTGAAACGATATTACGTCTATTAAGTTTGTAAAAATTATTTTCCTTAGCCTAGAATGTATCTATATATCTATAGTTTCTTATCCCAATAAGTCTTTATTTGATTTGAGCGTCATCTTTAATATACTTTTGTGTTCCAGCATTGAAACTTTTGTTTGTTATTTTTGGCAAACTTTTTTCCAGAATTTTTTGTTCATTAAAGTAAAACTTTAGAAATGCACAGATTTTTCTCTAGAACTGCACAGAAAACTTTTAGAACTGCACATTTTGTGTAGAGGTGCACGTTAAAAGAACCCTGATCCAAAATATAGTGGAATGTATTTTTAAAATGAAATAAAGGGACTGAAAATCCTATATCCCACTCCGGGTTAACTGTGTTTCATCAAATTGAGCATCGTGAGTATTAATATCACACCTAGGGTTGTTGAGAGTCAAAGGCCTGATTGATTTTGTGACAGCTTTGGCAGTATATTCCTCCTTGGACTACTTATATCCATGCCACATAATTTGTCCAATGCTTGAAGTTGGACCTTACATTTGCTCAGCAAAAACTTTTGCCATTAAGCCCCTTTCTTTTTGCATATTTTCGATTCTTGAATGTAAGCCCTTGAAGTTTATCTCTTTGATGTAATTAGGCTAGTTATGTTTTTAAACAGTGTAAAATTCTAAATAAGTTAATTTTAATTTTCAGGGCAGAAAATCGTGGAGAAAAAACCTGACCCAGAATGGACTCTGTTGTTCTATTTACGAGAAAAACTAAGCTTATGTGGAACAAAACTGGGATGTGGGGAGGGTGGCTGTGGTGCTTGCACTGTGATGGTGTCGATGTACGAGAAGGAGACGAAGACGATTAAGCACATGTCGGTGAACGCTTGCCTTGCTCCTGTTTGTGCGATGCATGGCCTAGCTGTTACTACAGTTGAAGGCATCGGTAGCACGAAAACAAAACTTCATGCAATACAAGAAAGAATGTCGAAGATGCATGCCTCACAGTGTGGATTTTGTACGCCAGGTGAGTAGCACTATATGGACTCAGTCATGCAATCATTGAGAAAGGTTAGATAACATTTCTCTACTTGAAATTTTTTCACTTCTCTGGGAAGAAATGTGCAGACAACATTAGACCTCACCAATGAGGTGAATAGAATACGCTAGAAGCAGTTTTCAGTGCAAGAAGTAAAGCCGGAGAAATCGTATTTGCACGGCAACAACGAAGAGGTGCTGAAAAACTCTTGTATGAAACATGCGATATTAGGCAAAGAATTTGAGCGAAAATTCAGTTCGTGACGTAAATAATTGGATTTTAAGGAAAACGGAAAGGAATAGCATATTTCTGGACATTAACAGTCATGGTACCGATCGTTGTTTTGGAGGATCTATAGTCTTTTTTTGCAGTCCCAAAATATTTTATAAACAAAACGAGTTTATTGATCTGATGGCGAATACTTGGTTTGTTCTTATTTTTGACTTGTCTTTGTAATTTTTTGTCGTATCTTCGCAATCAAACAGTCAATCTTTTGAAGCAGATATTTTTGACGAGGTGTTTCAAGTGGTTACCTTGCAAGGCATTGGTCATGAAACTAGAAGGAATCTAGCAAGCACCAGAGAATTAAATCACCCAATTTAATGGATTGTTATAAAAGTTATAGATATTAGAAAGGCGTTACTAAGTTTTATGAATTGTATCTGGTACAAAATTGACCGCCATCAGGATATGACGTCATCTAAAAGTTAATACAATTTTATGCAAATGGCGTTGAATTTTGCTGCTACTGAACGCCTTCTACTTGACTTTGGAGGTTTTTTCATTCTTTGTTCGCATCATGAGAATCCTTTTTTTCCAATAATAATTTTCTCTCCTTCAAACCACCGCTGAGGTAAAGGGTCACGGCCATTTGTTGAATAACTTCTTCGCGATTATTACTTTTTCTCTCTCCAATTGATAAGGTGTCTAAAATGAAAGAGAAAGGCGCCTACTCCCAATTTTTTGCCTGATTGTAGACCTTAGGCAAAGGTTAGCGCACCCTGTCGATCCCTGTCCGGGATAACTGCTTCCATACATCCAGCAGGTCTACCTTTTTAATCTGGTCTAGCAAGTCTGGAAGTCAACTTAGCTGCAGCTCTTGTAATTGGCAGCTCTTTTGTGTGGCAGCTGTTTGTTGTTGGCAACTCTTGCGATTGGAAGCTCTTGTGCTTGAAAACTTTTGTGATTTACAGTTCTTGCAATAGACAGCTCTTGTGATTGACAGCTGTTGTGATTGGCAGCTCTTGTGTGTGGCAGCTGTTTGTGATTGGCAACTCTTGCGATTGGAAGCTCTTGTGCTTGAAAGCTTTTGTGATTCGCAGCTCTTGCAAAAGACAGCTCTTGTGATCGACAGCTCTTGTGATTGGCAGCTCTTGTGTGTGGCAGCTCTTATGATAGCGGCTCCAGCTCTTGTGTTTGAGAGTTCCTGTGATTGGCAGCTCTTATGATAGACAGCTCTTGTATGTAGCAGCTCTTTTGTGTAGCAGCTCCTGTGTGTGACAGCTTTTGTGATTATCTGCTCTTGCGATTGGCAGCTCTTGTGTGTGGCAGCTCTTGTAATTAGCAACTCTTGTGATTGCAAGCTCTTGTAATTGGAAGCTCTTGCAATTGGCGGCTCTTGTAAATGGCAGCTCCTATGTGTAGCAGCTCTTTTGTGTAGCAGCTTTTGTGATTGGCAGTTCTTGTGGTTGGCGGCACTTGCGATTGGCAGCTCTTATGACTGGTTGCTCTTGTGTGTGTTAGCTTTTGTTTGTTGGAGCTCTTCCTGTCAACTCGACGACTGTTCTGGTGATAATGCAACTCCTGTGTGTGACAGCTTTTGTGATTGGCAGCCTGACAAGATTTTTGGGATGAATTTAAATTTTCTTTTTTGCTATTGGATTATTTAAATCTGGTTGTATAACAATAGCTACACGCTTTGTAAAACACTTGCTCTTATGAACTAGATATGTCACTCTTAGCTAGGATTAGAAGTAGATTAGAAGGATATTCGCATATATGATGATGTTTCTTCGCACGAGCTTCCATTTGGTTATCTACATTTTGTTGCATGGTTGCATACCTTGCAACATGATTATTGAATTTCAGAATTGCTCTATTTGGTGTTTAGAGCTGGACGGTTCTAGGTTACTTGAGATTTCAGAATTATTTATTTGCTGCCTTTGAAAAAGTCCTCTGATCACTCAATATCGATCATTGATTAAAAAACTTATTTTGCTTAGTTTTGTAGAGATGGTTTGGGTCGCTGCATTCGATGAGGTAACTTGCCAATCATTTTCGTTAGTCAAACACTCCATAGACAAGACGGAAATGGCGTGAAGTGCCACGTTGGGGCGGGGAAATTTCGATTACAAGTTTCGAGTTATTTATCAACTTGGGATGTTGAATTGAGATGGTTAAGGGTGATTTGTCTCTGTTTTTTAGGGGAAAATGGGGGGTTGAATCGGGAGAAGTTCCTGTTTATCCTCTGCGAAGGAGAAACGTGGCTGGAAAGACGTTTTTAACAAAATAAATCTGGTCTAAGCAATGGAATATGACGGACTGTTTATTTTTTTTGGTAGAAATACGTTTAGAAAAATACGAAAATAGAAAAATAAGCTTTAATTTATCACCTGACGTGTAATTACCCCCTTGTCCTTTTTTGGATATCTTATTAAAAATGGGTGAAGAAAAATCATTCTTTGACATCGGCAATTCATTTTAGCATGCATTTGACTATCAAAACTTTAAGAAGGGACTATCGTGGTACTCAAACTATAAAAAGGGCCTTTTATCGTTTTTGTCAACCTTTATTGATAGTATCAATTTTTGGTCTTAAAAGAGTATTACTATGCTAATACAGTTAGGATAAACGTGGCATTTTATTGAGGAAATCAAGAGCTAGAGCTACAAGTATGAATGATAGGTAGAAACAGCACAAACGACAAAAAATCCACGACAAATGAATGCATATTAACAAACCAAAATTTAGCAACAAATTATAATTTTGATAGGACTTAATTGACTTAATTGCATTACTTGAATTGTGAGGTAAAAGCTTGTCTTTTAAAGTCAGCGACTGAAATAGCTTGCGTTTTTCTTTAGCATTTAGTGGACGGATCATTGTAGAATGAAACTCATCTGCGACATAGTGACCAAAATATATAGTAGACGTCTGGTCTACTACACATTTTGCTGAACCTAACGTAAATTCAAGGCCAATTGAAAAATCACATATTTTGTCAAAAGCAATGTGAAGCGTTCCAAACAAGGACACCAAAAGGGAATACTGTTCTCTAGCTCTTCAGCTGGTCTTCTTAGCTATTCTGATTAAGGAAGCAAGAGTTGTTGTTATAAAAATATTATATATGGCACCATTCACATGTTGCTGTACTCATTTTTATGAAGTACTTAGAGGACGATAGAGAATGAGGAAATAAGAAAAGTCGAAGTATCTTGCTTAATAGCATCTTTTTTAGCTCTTCTCTTTTAAAGGGGGCGATTTTAAAAAAGATTCGATAAGCGTTTTTTTATTGTCCTCAATGCATTTTCTTTTTAGTCTACTAGCTATTTCAGATTTGTTTTGAGAGATTCAAAAAACCCTTTAACAAAATCAGTGTTACTTTAGCTTTCCGTAAATAGAAGCCTATTTCTACCATTAGAAATTTGATAATCATTTCTGTAAGGTTTTCACGATGCGTATTGTCTTAAATTTTCTCGTGATAGATCCCATAAATTATGAAATGGCAATTTGAATGCAAAATTCTTATTCCTTAACTTTTTTTACGCGTGTTTTTAAAATATAAAAATTTTCCTTCCGGAAATATCATAACCACCAACTATGTCACAAATTTGAAATGGCCCAATGATTTTTAATTAAAACTTCTTTCTCCCTACCACGTGGCACATTGAGACGCAACGTCCTAGGATAGAACACTGTTGTCTTGCTAACAATCTATGTGACTTCAAAGGCCATCAAAACGTCATTGCCTTGTTCATTGTCCTTCAGGTGTAAAATCTGCATGCCATGTTTTGATTGGTCCGTTTCCTTTTCAGGAATTGTGATGTCCATGTACACCCTTCTGCGGAATACACCAAAACCATGTATGGCTGATGTTGAGGAGTATTTCAAGGGGAATCTCTGTCGTTGCACTGGCTACCGACCGATTCTCGAGGCGATGAAAACCTTTTGTATTGCAGAGACGAAAGAAAGGCCAAATGAAAATGAAGAGTGTGACGGCGGAGAAAGCAGCATGGTAAACAAGATGAATGAATTCACGATTGGCTTCTCTGAAAACTGTGAAGGTACAAATGGCGAAATTGGCAATTCTTTAGAGAAACAATCGCCAAATGCTGATATTGATCATTTGAAAGAAGCACAATTGGCAGCAATGGAAAATACCAAGGTGCAGATGAATGGGTTTCCTGATATGCAGGACAACAGAAACAGTTGTTGTGGAGCAGGTGAGAATTGTTGCAAAAAGTCGACAGCTCCTGACAAATGTACCGGCATTAAATTGAAGGAATCTCTTGAAGTACCTGATGTCACTTCTCTCAAATTTATTCCATACGACCCAAGTCAAGAGCCAATTTTCCCACCCAGTCTGCTCCTTTCCAATGGAATAAAATCAGAGAGTTTGCTTTTCCAAGGCGAAAGAGTCACCTGGTACAGACCAACAACTCTAAATGAACTATTGTCATTGAAGGAGCAGTTTCCATACGCAAAGATCGTTGTTGGCAATACTGAAGTAGGACTTGAGACCAAGTTCAAGCACCTTGAATATCCTGTTTTGATACACCCAAGTCACATTAAGGAGTTGAAAGAAATATCTATCCTGGAAAATGGTGTGACATTTGGGGCTTCAGTGACTCTTGTTGAAATGGAAACTGTCTGTCGAAGAATGATCGAAAAACTACCGGCCTACAAAACCAGAGTGTTCAGTGCTTTTGTTGAAATGATGCAATGGTTTTCAGGAAAACAAATACGATACGTCGCAGCAGTAGGTGGAAATATCATGACTGGCAGCCCAATATCTGACCTTGTTCCAATTTTTATGGCCTCTAAATGCCGACTTGATGTAGCATGCAAGAATGAACAAAGGTCGCTGGAAATGAATGAAAAGTTTTACGTTGGCTATCGAAAGACGTGCCTCAAAACAGAAGAAGTATTAGTATCCATCACTCTACCATTCACTGAAACCAACGAATATTTTCAAGCTTATAAACAAGCAAAAAGACGCGATGACGATATTGCAATTGTAAATGCAGCTTTCAGAATGGTAGTGGAAGGAGCTTTGGTTAAGGACGCTACATTCTGTTATGGAGGACTTGCACCTACTTCAAAATTGGCACTTAAAACTATGGAGCTTCTTCAAGGGAAACAATTAGGAGACGGAACTCTTGAAGCAACATTGCGGGCAATTTGTTCTGAGTTCAATTTGCCTCCAAATGCTCCAGGGGGTATGGTACGTTACAGAAGATCATTGGCAATGAGCTTGTTTTTCAAGTTTTTCCTTCACGTTGCAGAAGAGATAAATGTTTCGACGTCTGGTCTATTGAAACATTGCTCCAGTGCGACAAAGAAGTTCCACAAAGGTGTAATTAAAAGCCATCAGTTCTTTAAACTGTCTGATGGGGAGAAAAAGGTAGTCGGAAAGCCGATACCACACAAATCAGGTGATCTGCACACGACAGGAGAAGCCGTGTATGTAGACGATATGGCCAAGACGAAAGGCGAGCTTGAATTGGTGTTTGTCACAAGCACAAAACCCCACGCCAAGATCCTGGACATAGACCCATCTGAAGCATTGCTTATTGATGGGGTTGTTGATTTTGTGAGCCACAAAGATTTATCCCCAGAACGAAATTTAACTGGAATTCCTGATTTTTCAAATGATGAAGAATTGTTTGCATCCAAAGTCGTGCACTGTGTTGGGCAAGTGATTGGTGCTGTTGTTGCAACTGACAAAAACATTGCAAGAAGAGCTGCAAACAAGGTAAAAGTTTCTTATGAAGAACTGCCTGCAATCGTCACAATAGAACAGGCAATTGCGGCTAATTCGTATTATGGTGACTTGATTGAGTTGAAGCGTGGAAACGTACAAGAGGAATTTGATAAATGCGACCACATCATAGAAGGGACAATGAGAACTGGGGCGCAGGAGCATTTTTATTTTGAGACCCAAACATGCATTGCATTTCCTTTGAATGAGAATGAAGAAATCATAATTTATTCTGCCACCCAGTCCCCGTCTGATACGCAGAAAGTCGTTTCGAAGGCACTTGGTGTGGATTACAACCGCATCGTTTGCAAGACCAAAAGACTCGGAGGTGGTTTTGGTGGCAAGGAGACGAAGGCATCTATCATAGCTGCTGCTGTTGCTGTTGTTGCTTGTAAGGTGAGACTTTTCTATCAATATTTCTTTGATGCTATAGAATCAGACACCGAGAAGCTCATTGTTTTATCTCAGCCATAGTAATTAGACTTTGGAGCACAATCTCATTAAGAATTCCACTTTTAAGATGTGAGAAATCTTGTAAGAGTGTCAGGTTTCCACTTGCTTAAAGCTACATATCAGGATTAGTAATGAAGAACTCAGTTAACTGAATCAAGATATGACATGTCAAGAAATGACCCTGCATCCATTTAGCATATTATCTTCTCTTGGTACATAATGACTTTTCCTTGCAAACAAAGGCCCTGTTGAAACGATATAGAATTCATTTCGCATCGGATCGCTTTTCATATCGGATAGGCCTTCTGTTCACACGATGACGCTTGAATCCGTATCGTTTTTGCGGAGTCAAACCATTTCGCTGTGAATGTGGAATGGAATCATATCGGATCGCTTTTGAGCTCGTGTGAACGCATGAATCCGATACAGTTTCGCTCCGGGACCTCTGTTTCGAAAAAGCAGCTTCGTTTTCGGGGTTTTTGAAAACAGTTTATTACTCTTTTCAAGACACAAAATCACGATGGAACGCAGTTAAACAATAAATATTTTCCTTGCGATGATGATGGGCTTCACAAGATTAATGCAAAGGAAAATTAGATTTTTTGAAAATTGATTTCGAAATACTTCTTCTTCAAAACAAAACAGCTTATCAGTTCCGTGACGTCAGAGAACGGATTCGATCAGAAAAAGAGCAAAACAACAAACATTATTCCACGTTGCTATGCAACTGCTTCAAGACAATGGATTTTTTGGAGCAGTGTTGGAGCGTATCGTCACCGTGTGAACAGGAGTGAATCCCATAGGAAATGAATCCGGTATCGTGTGAACAGAGCTTGATATTCGTATCGGATTAGGTCAGTGAATCCGATATGAAATGAATCCGGTATCGTGTGAACAGGGCCTTAGACGTTTTTCCGTGTCACAATGAACATTTTTCTTCACTTTTTTTAGTTATTTCTTGTTTAATGGCAATTAGTCTCGTAATTAATTCACTAACCATTTGCACGTGACTTTAGTTGTTGATCAGATAACTGACCTTATTTTGAACCAGATTCTTTTGTTGTTACACCTTCCCAGCCGTTCATATTGAAATAGTCAAAACTCCTGCAGTATCGTTATTTGCAAGATTTATATTGCTAGTATCTTTGCTATTTTGCCATCATAAGTATATCTTATTACCTGCTCACAAATTCACTGTAATATCTATAAATCTCCTCTTTTCCAGATTGGTAAACCAGTGCGAATCATGCTTGACAGAGACGAGGATATGATCATGACGGGGGGTCGCCATCCATTTTTGAGCAAATACAAAATTGGTTTCAACAAGGATGGCCACATTATAGCAGCAAACACAGATCTGTATTCAAACGCTGGCTGGAGCGTCGATCTGTCTTTAGCGGTACTTCAAAGAGCTGTAATGAATTGCGAAAATTCTTATTTTATTCCGTGTTGGAGGTCCTCTGGGCGCTGTTGTAGGACAAACCTCGCTTCCAACACTGCTTTCCGTGGATTCGGGGCTGTGCAAGGTATGTGACACTTGATCAATAATCCAATGACAACTCTCCGCTTGCTTAACCTAAATTACTCTACTTTGCCCTTTTTCAAGTTTTGTAGAGGGTCAATCAAATTCCATTAGTCAAATATCTGTCCAGTCCTTGATATTAGGGTAGAGGCCCTAAAATCGTTGGCCTATCTCTTACTTGCGCCTTGTAAGATAATAGGTATAATTAGATTTGAGAATGAAAGCAAAACAGTTTCATCAGGAAGTAGACAAAGCAAAAAAGAATATTAAAACTTTTTACTGATAATTTTGTTTGGAAAATTGTTTTCAAAAGTGGAGAAAATGATTTTCTTTGAGCAATGATAAAAACACAAGATATAGAAAGGGTAAACATGGTTTTTTCGCCAGGCAGGTCATTCGTAAGATGAAATTGCAAAACAACTGGTCAGCATGCAATATTCTTTCTATTGGATTAGCAGGTTATATAAAACACGGTTCACTGCTGAACAAATTGAGAACAAATTCAAGTCAAATATAAAAAGAAGTAACAGGGGTGCAAAGAAGATATCCTTTTCAATCTCAAAGGAGTTAAAATAAGAAATAACTATAAAGTTTTGTGACCAAATCGATTAAAAATCGAAGTCAGGCAAATAACCGCACTCACCGGCGAAACAGAATGAAATTCGAGTTCAGGTCTGGTTTAAAAAATGATTCTGGAGTCTTTTAAGTCTTGATAATTGGAAATAACTAATCGTGGATGCACTCCTGTCTTATGTGTTATATAATTTTAAGCAATGTTTAAAGGGCCTCTCCAGCCAAAGAAAATAATTTTTTTTATTGACGAAAAAGTTAGCATCTGGTGCGTGTATTATGGGAAAGTCGTTGTTTTTGCGAAATTCTAATTAGTTTAGAAGTTATAAGCCTTTAAAGTTGCACCTTTCCGAGAAAAAAACGACAAAAGCCGAATCAGTTTTGTAACATTCTGACGTCACAATGTGCGGCTCTCGTTCGCCATGAATTTCGTATATCTTCCACCGAATCGTGAAGAAGTCATGGTGACGCGTTGATAACTGCATCTAAATCTACAGCAGGAGCTTTTTAGGGTCGAAAAATATTAAATGTTTACAATCATTCTAAGTCTGCGGGTCGGAATGTGTCCATGCTGTGTCACGACTTTTTGATCACCTGTGTAGGCCCATAAAGCTATGGCTTCCTGTTCCAGCTCTTCCCTCGCGTATAATTAATCGAAATTGACACTTCAGTTGTTTTCCAGAAACGATGAACAACTAAAGGCTTCAGAATTGATATCTGAAATGCTCAAACTAAAAGCCGGTGGAACAGAACTGAGAGTACCAACAATTGCAGTGTTCAATTTGCGAATCGCCGTCGTTCGATTCGGTTTGAGGCGAGACTAACGAAATACACCGTGATGTCAAAATTGCGTCACAGTGTCACCAAACCCAAAACTTTTTGTCGGTTAATTCAATTCAATTATCGAAATGCAAGAGCTTATATCTCATAAACTGTAAAAAATATCGAAAAACAAATAACGAATTCGTGATCAGTAGGTTCAACTCCTTTAGATTCGCCAATAAAATGCAAGTGCAAAATTTGGCTGGAGAGTTCCTTTAAATTATATCTTGTCAAAAACTTATCCTTGCAAAGAAGAACATTTTTGCAAAATATTTTTGTTTTCAACAGGGATGATGATGGCTGAAACATGGATTAATGAAATTGCAACATTTTTGGAGAGAGACCCGGCAGAAATCAGAGAGAAGAACATGTACCAAGGTGGAGAGCTGACCCACTATAAACAGGTTATGGAACCTGGGACCAGAAGGTGCTGGGACAAATGCATTGAGAAGAGTAATTATTACAAACGCAGACAAGAGGTGGAAATATTTAACGATGGAAGCAGATGGAAAAAGCGTGGCGTTGCCATTGTCCCTGTGACATATGGCATAGGCATCGAAGTTCCGCATTTTAATCGCGGCGGTAAACCCCTAAATAGAAAATTTGTTGAGATACTATAATTATATTATTGACAATACTCTTTCATTTTCCAACTTATCAATAGCTATAGAGAGTATTCTTCAGAACAGAGGTTTATTGAAAGAAAGGAAAATATGTGAGAGCTATTACTTGGGGGTTGTTGATTGAAGTAGGCCTAAGCATGAAGTTTATGAACAAATGCTACAGACTTCAAAAAGTTTTTGCGATATCTGGAGTACCTTGCTGTAAAGTAGTTTGTACAGCAAATTTCAACTTTGATCGCCAATTGTGATGAGAAGACTCTCTTTGTTAAGCCTCCACATCTATATGAAATATCATAATATCAAATATATTCATTTCAAATATCTCGGCATTGAAATTTACAGCTCTTTAAACCTCAATTCCCATTTTGAAAAATGTTTCAAACGCGCATCAAGCAGGCGGAGGCTGCTAGGAAAGCTCGGAGATTGTCTTGATCTGACTTCTGCGAAGGCGATTTATCACTCACTGATTCTGCCTACCTTCACATACTCTGGAACATTACAGCTGCTTTTACTTGACACTCAATATAAACGATTAGCATCATTCCATGACCGCTCATTAAGAACAATACAAAGGGATTCCAACACTTGCGAAAAAATTCAGTCAGTGACAAATGGTAATAAAATCCGTGCATGTAGGCTTGTACGCAAATGTATCGACAAAGATGTTTGTGATACTTGTCAAGGTTACTTTGAAATGAATGATCACAAAATGCGAACAAGCAACAATCAATGTATGGTAAAGCTTCTAAAAATAAACACTGAATATGCACGGAAATCATTTTATTTCATGGGAACAAAAACCTATAATGAACTGTCTGTTAGTATTCACAAAACTGAATCATTCAACACCTATGAGCAGCTTCTTAAGCAACATTTTACCTAACCATACTTATTTCAAATTTGTAATATATGCTGTTAGAACAATTGCCGTAAATTATTTATAATCTTTAAATATTTCTATCCCTTCTTTAATAGGGTTTCAGTAATTTTACTTTCCTTTACGTTCATCAGGACACACATTGTTAACAGCAGAAACGTTGAAGTGTTAATCCTGTATAAAAATAGGGGCGATTGAATTGTCATATGGCAGGACAAAACTGAATTTACAATCAAGACCTAATTACAGCAAGTTCTATTTTCATACTTAGCAAAAAATGCACCCTTTCCTTTAATGACTTAAAATTATTCTGTAGGTGCCCTTGTGCATATATACTTTGATGGAAGCGTACTGGTTTCACACGGAGGAGTCGAAATGGGTCAGGGATTGCATACGAAGATGATTCAAGTGGCAAGCACTGTCCTTGAGATACCTCACAACAAGATTTTCATCTCGCATACTGCAACAGACAAAGTGCCCAACACGATTGCAACCTCTGCAAGTCACAGCTCTGATTTGCAAGGAATGGCTGTAATGGACGCTTGTCAGAAACTGATGAAGCGTTTAGAACCGTACCGACAGGAAGAGGAGTCATGGAACGACATTGTGAAGAAGGCCTACTACGACAGAGTGTGTTTATCAGCGACTGGTTACTACAAAACGCCAGACATTGGGTACGACATCAAGACGAACATTGGACGAGCGTATAATTATTACACCTTTGGAGTTGGATGCTCTGTTGTGGAAATCGATTGCTTGACAGGTTTGCCATTCCATGTTTGTTTTGCAAAAATTTAATTTTCTTATTTTTTTTTACATTCAGTTCATAGTTGAAGTGTTATTTTGATCTTAAATTCTTATAAATGATACTTAGTCATGTGCAGGCTTGATTATTTGAAAAAACTGCATGTTTCATATATATATGTAATTGATACATTAAATTTGATTCTTTTGAAGTGCATATGACACGAACATTTTTATTTGCCCTCTAGACGTAATCAAGTATACTGATCACGAAAATCGCCATACAATTTTCGGAAAACAAACACTTTCGTAATCACAGCTATTTCAAAGTCGATTTTTTGCTTCAAATTCTGCCACAAGGGATTGAGTCGAGTTTGACAGGAGGTGACGTAAAGTGGTTATGTTAGTGTCATTAGGCCAGGGAAACCACAATTAGAAAATGTGCGAAAATTATGTGGAAGTGCAAAAATTAGTTCTAAAAGTATTGTTTCTCTATTATTAAGAATTTTTGCGACATCCACCATGAATTTTTCGCTGGTTTGCCCCACCTGAGCGATTTGAATTACAGCTATAGAACAATAGGAATCAAATATAAAAATATAAAATGAATGGTTTATTTGTCTTTCTTATCATGCAATGCCCCA
The DNA here is from genome assembly GCF_013076305.1 of Rhopilema esculentum. The sequence goes on from NW_027019317.1 coordinate 13,911,329, forward strand.
ATCGCAAACATCCAGCAACAACGTTGAAAAATAGACACTGCCGACTTCCTTCCGTAGGTAGAAAGTAGGTTTTTTCAAAATTCGCTGGGAATTGTGGGTAGAAAATTGAGTAGCTGCGTAGGTTGTGCGTAGGTATAAATTTGTAAGGTGGTAGGTTATATTGTGCGTGGCAGCACTGGTTAGTGAAAATTTAGATTGCTTACTGACAAGAAACAATACATGCGACTCTTTGAACATGTCTCACGGCAAATAATCAAGCGCGAGGGCGTCAGTTTTTGAAGAGAGTGAAGGGGAATAGCTTGTAGGTGCTGCTGATAGGCTTTTTGCCTTGCAAGAACGAACCAGTCGTTTCTTCTGCGGATAATACAGACGCGGAATCAGGTGAAGCTGGCATGGCTCGAAGCCTTCGTGACCGGGCAGAGGACAAAGATGGAATACAACAATCCCAACTGCGTGATCGATGGTGAAGGATAGATACGCTGAATCAATGGTGAGTGAAATTAGCTGTCATTGTGTTTTTTAGTGTTATAAATTTAGTATTCTCTGTACATCGCTGCTGTTTTTAGGCCGCCATTGCCTGATCCTATTGCGTTGTATGGGCGAATGAAGAAGAAAAACAATTCTGTTTGGCACCTTCAGTTCTTGGAATAAATCAATTTAGTATTATATTTTCATTAAATCTGGTGGAAATACCAAAATAAGTATACCATATACATATAATATACACATGTTATGTTTTGATCATGCCTATTCAAAAGAATGTAAGAGAAACTCAAATCAACCATTATATTAAGTCATACAATGTATTTGTTCAATAGGTATCTTTGTGCAATGGCATACAGTCTTGATGTCTGTCAGAGACAAATGTAGAAACATCAATTCCAGAACTCCTGAGAGATTCTCAAAGCAACTCCATCTATGCAGAGCTTCTGTTTACACTGCTTGCCTGTGAGGAGTGAGGAACAAAAATTTTAATATTTACATTCAACAACAAAATATAATAACCAAGGCTGATAAGACAATTATTTTTGTTATGCAGAAACAATTTTAAAACTTTAAGTAGGTTAAAAGGTTGATTTAGTTGAAAGTTTTTATATCATGATTTGTTACTTAATGACTTTGTTTATTGTTAATCGATTCTCACTAGTATTTTGCATCTTTAATTAATAGAGTTTCATTCAAATATTTCTTGAATTTCCAATCCCCTGCTTTTTTCTAACCTCATCTTTGGGTTTCTAATAGTATATGGGTGGGTCTGTGTCAATTTTTGAATTCCCAAATTTTCAGAAATTCAGGATCTCTGATTGAGAATTAAAACCGTCAAATTACTTTCTATTATCAACGCTGACATGGACCCCACACACAGAGACAAGGAGTTCCGTTTTCAAGAAAGTGAGTGTCCCCTGTGTTGTTGAGTCATTACCAATAACGTATCTCAGCTTGCTGTTACCATGCAATTTTCATTCTTGCTTAGTTCTTCGTCTTGTTTTGGTTTGTTTTGTTTTGGTAGAGCAACACCTTGAAAAATTGTTTGTTGTTTTCGGTGTCAAAACCAGGAAGAGAGAAAAATGTACGCGAAAAATTAGTCGGAGGAAAGTGTCCATGAGTCGATATCTTTACGATGCATTTTTAATAAGTAATACCAAGCGGCGAACTTCAGTCGGGGCAGGTTTTCCCGGATGGCAGCCAAGCACAACAGTATCTCCTTCAAAGGGGTACTATCGTTCCCTAGAGTCAAGTACACTGGTTACCATAACGCACTTACCTGTTTTATAGTACAAGTTTTCTAATTTCGTTGTCTAAACTACGCCTAAATGCATACACCAATTCGACTTACGGCCTCATTTTGAAAAATTCTTCGAATTCTTTTGTACAAAATTTTTGACCTCAGATTCGGATTGACAGCAATGATTTTAGTCTACTTGTAAGTTTTCATTATGATATTGCTCACGATATTGATTTTATGATGACATAAAGATAAAAACTTTATAAGGGATTTGACCGTGATTGGCAACTAGGGGGGGGGGGGGGGTAAAGTTTCCCCCCTAAACGACTTTTTGCGGTCAAATCCCTTACAGGTTACAACTTCAACTTCATTTCTCCGTAAAATCTAAAATACAAGCTCGAACAATATGAAAAATGGTATCCCGCCTAAAATTATGACGATAAAACCAAATCTGAGCTTAAAAAAGTCGTAAAATCAAGTTTGGAGAAATTTCCAAAACGAGGTCGTGAGTCGAATTGGTGTATTGGCGTGAGATCATTATGCTGGAACGGTTTTTGTCAGCGCAGGTCGTTTGGGGTCGTTAGGCACGCATCGATTTCTTCTTCTTGCAAAGTTTGATACGTAGTGGAATCCAAAGATCTGGGTTTTGTAAACTTACTGTGTCATAGCATTCCCTGCCGCTTATCAAGAAACTGTAAATCGGCGAAACGCATTTTAATAAAGCAACCGAATAAGAATAATTATTCATGTTCAGTGATCAAGCGAAAATGTCTTTCGACAAATCAAAACACAAAGTCCCAGTTAACTTCCACAAACAGAGCCCCAATATATGAGTTATGTAAAGTTGCTGCGTCATAGCTCGTGCCGCCGTTTTTTAGGTATTCCAAGTCTGTGAATCGCATTTTCATAAAGCATAAAAGCCTCTGAGAAACAAACTGGAAGCGCTTGTAGAAAAGTTCAAACTTTTAAAACATTTGGACGACAACAATCTTCCATCATCATCATCATCATCAATCATCAATCATCAATCGTGTATCATCATCATAATCTTCATCATCGTCGAAGTATAATATCGAAGTACCATTTCTCTTCATTTTTCGTACAATGCAAAAGCCGTGCTATTTTTTGGATTTACTACCATGCTTTTCAGCCGTAGTAAAATGAGATACGTATTCTCAACTTTCAAAATTACTTATTAAAAAAGCCATGGCGAACTGCCATAGTATCCTCCCAGTAACACTCTTATGAACAAGCACATGAACAGATTCCTTCTATTGGAATTTGAAATTATTTGAAACGATTAAAAAAAAATTCGGTTGTACATAATCAATTTACCTTTTTTGTACAGAATGTGTTTCACTTTGCAGATCACACCTCTCGTTTTCTGTCAGAATGTGGAGTTCAGTGGTATCTGTACAAAAACGTTCCATTGAGACTTTGTCTACTTTAGGTTTTTTACCCCATTAGTTTCATATCCTGAAATTTTGAACGACTTCATTGATCCAAATCTTTATTGATGAGTGTTTGAAATACACTGTTGAGGTGTTAGGATAAACGAATTTTGCAAGTTTGAAAAAAGTTGGCATGTAAGTCTTCTGTTCTGCACTCAAAGGATATATGTTTTTAAAATGGCTTTGAAAAAAGCAAACATTTTACGACATACTAAAAGCTTTTTCGTCTGACACTCCTCAGAGCATAAAACGTCAGAATAGGTTCCGAAAAAACACGATGGAAAATATATACCCAGTTGTGGATCGAAATAGGCCAACAGAAAAACGCAAGCACAAGACCGGTATAGTTGACCAATCAGTGCCGCGAGCCTAAAGAAAAATTACCAATGGAGTCCAAGAGAGAAAACGAACTCCTTTTGTCTACACAATGGCGGCTTTTTCGTTTTTATGTCGATTGACTCCAAAACTGCTAGATGGAAGGACGACCGGGCTCTGCCAATTATCCGAAACATGTCGTCATTATAGAGTTTCGCACAATCTGGGTTGTCCAAAAGATGTTGACCGATGGCAGAATCATTTGTTTTAACAGATTTTCTAGATCTACAAGATCGAGGAAGCTGTTCTCTTTGAAGGGGCAGTTTTGTTTTTTATGTTGGAAGGAACATGCTGTTTTATCCTATCCCCCAATCTTTGGGTTGTTCGTCCTACGTAGCCAGAATCACACTGGCACGTAAATTCATAAATGACGGAACTTTTTTGTTTGGTAGGAACGCAATCCTTTTGAATGGATGGAAGGGCTCTCCTAGTGCTGTAAACAATCCGAGGATTGACAGCAAAGAAACATTTGGTTATGGCTTGCCTAATCTGACTCTCGAATCGCAAGGAAGTGTTACCAATCCATGGTAGTTTCAAATAAACTGGGCACTTTTGCGGACCAAACTTTTGAACAGCCGAAAAATTTGCGATCTTCTCCTTAGAAGAACTATACCGGTCTTGTGCTTGCGTTTTTCTGATTGGGCTATTTCGATTCACAACTGGGTATATATTTTTCCATCGTGTATTTTCGGAACCTATTCTGACGTTTTATGCTCTGAGGAGTGTCAGACGAAAAAGCTTTTAGTATGTCGTAAAATGTTTGCTTTTTTCAAAGCCATTTTCAAATTCTGTACCGCAAAAACATTGTTCACATATATGTTTTTATGCTGGATCTTGTTTTTCAAGCAAAACGTGAAAGCCTACTGTACTTAATTAATTGTAGTGTAGCAATTAGCTAAACAATTTTCAAAAATATTCTAGGCGACAATAAAATACTCAGCACTGAAATCGTGATGGATCTTGGGGAGTCTCTCAACCCTGCTATTGACATTGGTCAGATTGAAGGTGCATTTATGCAGGGCTATGGCCTGTTTGTACTGGAACAATTCCAACATTCACCAAATGGAGTGCCATTGACAGTTGGTCCATCGACGTACAAAATACCTGGTTTTGGTGATGTGCCTGAAGAATTCAACGTTTCTCTCCTTAGTGGTTTGTTACTTATATTTGCTATGCTTTATTTTTTATTTTATTATTTCGGAGAAAACTAGAGAGTGAATTTTATCAAAATTTCTATAACTGACAAGCTATTGCATTAAGAATTTGGATTTACTTACTTCGTGCTTAATGTTTTACTAATTTTGTTTGCAGGCTCTCCAAACGTAAGGGCCCTCTATTCTTCGCGAGCTGTTGGTGAGCCACCATTGTTTCTTTCCGCATCTGCATTTTTTGCAATCAGGGATGCCATTAGGTATGCTCGTAAAGATGCCGGCTACAATGGAATCTTCAAACTAGAGGCACCAGCAACGGCAGAACGAATCCGCATGGCATGTCAAGATCCGCTGACTGAAATGGTGCCTGAATTTGAGAAAGGCACTTTCCAGCCGTTGTTCATACAAGTCTGATTTGCTTGGACAAGATCGTTTTAACTGAAGAAGATTATTTGCTATCATTTTTTGTGCTGTTCGTTATATATATACTTTGTTTTGTACTGCAGCGAGCTTGTAAGGCAAATAGATGCTCGATGTGCACCACATGAATATAACGTGGTGTATTTTTAAGAATTTTATATATAGAATAAAGACCTATTTCTAAATTCAAGAATCTGTGTGATGATAAGAAAATGGTTCTCAACTATCTAAACAGAATTTGTAACTACCTTGATAATGACAAAATTGATTACGTAATGAGGTTTTTTCGATAGTATTAGCATCCTATGTTTTTTCGTAGTTTTGATATTTTGATTGTAATCCCTTTTACAAAATTTGTAATTTTGCAGTAGTATTCTAACTAGTATTTTGAAGACAATTTTATCAAACAATATATTCACTGAGAGTAAGGACCCTTCTCCATTGCCCTCAAGACTTTCGTCAATTTTATCCTTATTTTATCCTTCCACAGCAATTTTTACAATGACTATAATTCTTGATTGGATGAGAAATTAGTCTCGGGTGAAGGCGATATTAGATGTTTCGTAAGTATTAGATTTTGGCCTCATGAGATGAACGTACTTTCAATAAAGGACCATTATAATTTGATCGAATTCTGATTATATCTGATGATTAAAAACGACTTAATTGAACAAAAGAATAATTTACTTCGAAAATTCAATGCAAAAATATTAACATGTGTGTGCGTCTTTGATCATGAATTTTTGTACTCAATGAAGTATAAAGTTCCCTTAATATGATTTGATGAAAACATACAGGATCTCATCAAATTGTTGGCCCGAAACACCAGCGACAGAAAACATCATTTTTGTCTACTATTAAAGTGGTAAAGCAGAGTAGATGTGACAAACTATAAGTAATATACAAGCAAAAATGTTTGGAAAGATCTTTATTATTTAGTTTATATGTTTAACATGAGATAAAACAAATCTTAGGAACTGTTGTAGTAAATATCCTGCGCTCAGAGGCATGTCAACGGAAGCTTTATATGATACAGGAAAATGGTAGCAAGCGTGTAGCCTCTACACCCCTGACGAATTGGCTGAACGGAGGCTAGGAAAATGTTAGGCAGCGTGAAGCCTTGATGCTTCTGACGAATCGGCTGCACGCAGGCTATGAAAATGCTAATCAGTGTGATGCCTCTAAAGCCCAATCTCCAGTGAGAAAATAATCAGCGAAATGCGAAAAAGTTCGCGCGAAATATGTATTGGGCATGCGCAGTGATCTTTTGCTGGGATTTCTCGCGAAGAATTTCTCTGCGAACAATGTTAAAATGAGTTTAACTATTTTTGCTTTTCGCTTGCGAAATCCTTTAACAGCCAATCAGGTTCCGTATCCCTTTGTCACGCTTCCAAACTTTACATTCCAATGTCGTGAGGTCAACAAAAGCATTCAAAGGAATTTGTTCGCGTGAAGTATTTCGCAGCGAAATTTTGCAAGACTTTTCTCACTTGAAACTGGGCTTAAGCTCCTGATGAACTGGCTGCTCCCAGGCTAGGAAGTTGTTAGGCAGCGTGAAGCCTCCACACTCCTGACAAATTGGCTGAACGCAGGATTGGTTGTTTTTATTGGAGAACATCTCTTCAATTTATAAAAGAAGTGGTCCAAGGAAGATGTACAGTCCGAAAATCAGGAAATCTTTTTTACTGGATTTTTAGCTTTAAAAATTTGTTTTGATTTTTTATGATTTATGCGTAGGTTTGGTGGAAATAGGGAAGGGCATGTGTTTTCCTTACATTAAATGAAATTTTGTAGCTCTTAATCCATTTTTCAACGTGTGCAAGGTCACTCACTATTGATGGCGTCATTCATCTTTCATCAGCACAACATGATGTCTTTCCCACTTTGACCCGGAAACTGCGAAGGAGATTATTCCGGTTTACAAGCCAGGGCCTAAATGTGTGGCAATCGTAGTTTGAAATCAATCACAGCTGATGTATTCCTTGATTTCTAATAAGCAAAATAATCAACAACAGATTTGATGATCTGATGTCCTAGATCCAGGTTAGATCCCGTTTACACTGTCCCATGCAAGTTTGGAACTGTGACAAAACTGTCGTGGATCGCCCTTCCGTTTACACTAGCACTGTGGAACCGATACGATTTTGCTCTGCTATCCGGAACAGTTTTGACACTGCTTTGAAATCGAACGAATTTTGCACCGTCACGGTTCCGTTTTTAACGGGACAGTGTAAACACCTATCCGAGACGATTCTGTTACGGATTCACAATGAGGTCTTTTGCATGGCTGTTTCAGGCAATCGAGGCTTCGATTTTGGACGATTTTTTAGACGAGGGAATGGTCAAGATGGCTGTTGAAAATCAAGTGGCAGCGATCGCTGGGTTGAATATCTTTTCAGCAGCCATTTACGATGGTTACCACCGTCTTCGAAGAAAAGAAATTAAAAATTGTGAAGAAAAGACGACGACTTGGAAGATTCTGGACAGTTTGGTCTCTGTACTTATTTGTTATTGCTCCCAGTCCAAGCCTTCATTGTCTCGGCTGACAAAATATAGCCTTCTTTAAACAGTGCTTTGCCATTGATTTTAGGTCGTACCGGTACAGTGTAAACGGAATGGCTAAACGGAACAATTTGGAACCGCGACAGTGTAAACGGGATCCCGAGCGACCCTTGTGCAGGATAATAAAGGGAAATTGGCTGCAGGGGCAAGCCTTTCTTTATAAAAAGAAGAGGACAATAACCAATATTTGTTTAAAATGATAGAAAGTTACTGGGGCTGGAGGCAGTGCTGTCCAGAGACAGCTCGGGCCTGGCGGTGATTACCAAAACTGGACCCTCTTAAGAAATTTTCTGCGGCCACACCCTTCAGTCTCCCGGAGATTAAAGGAAACGCCCCTTTTAGGTGCAATTGTTGAAAAAATTTTGTAAGGAGTTAAAATGTTTTCTTAGTCGTAGCTATTTCATTCATGTGATCTTCCTTTTTTCCGCAGAATCCTAGCCTGCGAGAAAGTAGAGTCTGCGCAACAGAGCCGCTTTTCTTGTTCGCTGACATCAACATTTTATTCTAAGTTCTAGAACAAGAACTCCATTAGCGTGCAATGTTTTTCTGTAATTTCAGTTGTTCAAAAGGACAAACAGACCTATTCTATTATCCTGATACCATTCATTTATACTTCGGCTCGAAGGCGCCACTTTGAAAACTGAAAAAAGCAATTGAAATTCCCCCAACCAATCAAATTTGGTTCCTTGATTTTGAGGAACCTGTGAACAAGAAAATCGGCTCGGCTTCGCAGACTCCACTTTTTCTCCTATTTTCAAATTGTCAACAGAGTCTGCACTCAGGCTATAGAATCCCAATGCCTGGAAATTCATCAATTCTCCCCAGGCAAAACTTAAGAGAACCAAAATGACAGTCCCATCTCTCTGAATTTGGTTGCAGATAGTGCCCCCCAAACCTTGCAAAAATTGGCTGATGACGTCATATCAGCGCCTATGCACGTTTTAGCTGCTAACGTTTTTGTCCACAGTGAAGTCGACTTAGCAACAGAATAGAATATTCTGTGACTTAGCTAAGGCCCGAGTTACACGAAGTCGGATTGGTTTTCGCTTCGGATTGCCCACCCCAATCTGAAGCAGTTTGAACGATGCATTCACATTCAGTTATTCCATTCAAATCATTGTTGACCGTTTGTATTCATTTCCATGCAACACTGCCGCGAGTCAAGCACATACTAATTTCTCTCAAAATAAACCCCATTCTTCTGTGAACGTGCACCATAGAGTTAGGAACGATAGAGTGCCGACAGTAACACGTGATTTGTGGTAGCAAAGGGGATTCAAGATGGTAGCTCTAAGCCCCGGCCAAACGACTCAACAAAGTTGAGTCAACAGAGTTTAGTTATATGTTGAGTGAGTCGTTTAGCCACCTTGTTGAGCGTTGTTGAGCGATGTTGAGCGATGTTGAGTGAAGTTTGATCTTGGTGAAAAATGTTGAGTGATTTTGTATTGTTCTGAGGTGTTGTTGAGCGATGTTGAGTCGTTTGGCCAGGCACATCACCAAGTTTTATGCGCTCACGCGCAGAAATGCTGTTTTAAACCTTGGCGCCAAACGCACTGACACTGAGTTTCTGCATATGCGAAGAATGGATGCTGATGAGAGAAGAAAGCGACGTTGTGACGATGAGAGAGATCGGATCACAGTCACTCATGAGGATGATTTGGAGGATTTTGACCCTTGTGAATCAATTTGCAGTGGGGAAGAAAGATGGCCTACTAGCCCGTATATCAGTGAAAACGATAAGGCCCTGGCTACAATGAACAAAGTTCTCACAAAGGCAAAGAGAGTCACAAAGGCCTCAACACCGATTCACAGAAATGAGAGCATATCCCTGCATGCTGTAAATACGCTTGCCTTAGCCCCATAAACAAAATGGCAGACTTTTATTTTGATTTAAAAACTGAGTTCCGGACTTCCGGACTAAGTTCCAAGCCCCAATCGCGCTCGCAATTCGGAATGTTGAGTCAAATGTTGAACGAAAAGTTCAGTCGTTTGGCCACCCGATACTCAACAACGCTGAACAACACTGAACACGACTCAACATTGTTCAGCGAAATGTTGAGTGAAAAGTTGAGTCGTTTGGCCAGACCTTTAGAGTGGCAAAAAGATTGCGCCCGAAACTTTGTTTACTTATTTCGGTATTTCTGCTACCATACGCTATCAGCTTGTTTTTATTCGCGTTTCTATCGTTTACAGTGTTATTGCTAACAGTGTACAAGTATACGATTACGTTGTTCAACATGCCGAAGTCTTGTTCAGCTTACAATTGCACAATAGGAGTGAAGGGGGAAATAAAAATTTAACCTTCCACAAGTAAGTAAGAATGCAAGTAGATTCAGTTTTAAACAAAATTGAGCCAATTCTATTTTTTTATTTCTAATTTGAACTCCAGAAAGCCAATTTTTAACCTTAAGGAAGGGGGTTAGCCCTTGAGTGGTCCAGTGGAGAAAGACCAAAATAATTTTCGTATGGAGACTTGGCTCACCGGCAGCGGCGCCTGCAATAGATTAAGGCAGGAGGGGCAGTGGTGGTGCTGAGGGCAAAAAGTAGAATTTTTTCAACATCATAATCAAGTACTTGTGAGGGCGGGTGGTACAAAATAACATATTTGCATGCATCTAGCTGTGCCACCCATACAATTGGGTTTTTTGTAATCAAAGGCTCTACGCATAGGCATAGTGTTGAGAAAATTATCCATGCAATTGGATATTAAATGGCCTTATCATTATTCGAAATGTTTGGTTTTACAGAAGTCATGGCAATTATAAATGGGCTGGTTCTAAAACTTTGATTGTCCGCTTAGTCTCACTACTCTATGATTGCAGAATCATTGAGAATGTAAAAAGAAAAAAATAGTAATCACAACATATTTAAGGGCACTGCTTGCCCCCTTTGCCCCTCCTAGAAGAGGGCAGGAGGGGCAGCTGCCCCAGCAGATCTCACGGATCCATGAAACCCATTGCCAAGGGGGCCAGGGGGTCACTGACCCGGGGCCCTCGGCTATCCTTTCCACGGCCCTGGCAATTGCCAAACATTGCTGAGATATAATTTTGATACATGATTAAATTTACTGGATGGAGAACTCCCCCAAGAATATCTTTAAATGATGTAATTCTAGTAGGGCAAACCACAAAGTAGGGCCTATCACAAGAGCATGTTTTTATAGAATAACACATGAGCATAGCAATGGATGCTGGACCAAACAGGGTCCACCAGTGGAGGGACAAAACAATTGGTTCTCTACAAGAAACCCTCCCCTCTTGTCATTCAAATTTCAGACTGTATCTTATCGGCATAAGTTATTGTTTGAGTTTTGAATTACCAGTTTTCAAACCCCTGTTAACAGTTAATTTATATTTTCTTTGTTCTTAAAGGCATTTTACTGTCTGACAGCAATATTAACAATTTTCTTTGGTGAACAGAAAATTCTTATTGGCAATCTATGGGTAAGATTACTAAAGGATTACAACAATCTTTTATATCAGAAATCAAAACATTAAAAAATCAAGGAAACAGTACTAATTTGATGACTTGTTCTATATATTTATTCATATTTCTTTGAAATTAATTCATTGATAGAAATATCTTAGCTTTGGAAGAAAGTGTAAAAATACCAATCATTTATTCTATGTTTCAACTTTTCTAATGTACCTATGATAAGACTTGGGTATATTTCATTCTAAGTACACAGAACTAAAAGAAATTATTGCAAAAACAGAATAATCATGAAAAAGGATTGCTTTAGAAAGGCGACAACTACTAAACAACTTTTACAGGTTTCCAATAAATAAACCAGACTTGCTACGCAAATGGGTTACTCCCACAAGACGCCAAAATTGGACACCCACTAAGAGTTCAGTTTTGTGTGAGAAACATTTCAAAGCATCTGATTACAGCTTTAATGACCTTGAAATCCCAAGTCAGATTGCTGTTAAAAAAAACTTCTCCAAGCTGATGCTGTTCCTTCAGGATCTGTTTAAGAATCAAGCTAAGAGCGAGAATAGAGGCACACGGGGTAGATATGAGAAGTAAATCAAAGAGTTTGTTGTAACTCTCCCTTTCTATAGCCCCAGGGGATGTAGATTTGTTAGAAAGGTTCATTGTTTACGAAGCCCATCTACAATCCGCCACTGGGCAGGAAATGTTGAAGCAGAACCAGGATTTTTGATGCATGTGATAAACACATTAGAAGATGTTGTACCAGCTGATGAACGAGACTGTGCTATAATTTTGGATGAAATGTCTTTCAGATCTCAAACGCTTTTAGATGAGAAAACTGGAAAATTGTTGGTCATGTTGATTATAGCAGCATCCAGGGTGAGCCTAAAGAAAACACAGCAAATCATGTTCTTGTTGTCATGGTAACAGGTTTGAAAGGAAACTGGAACTACCCTATCGCTTACTTTCTTACCAACTTTACAAATGCAGACATTGAAGCTCAAATAATTAGAGAATCTATTAATTTTCTTATAGAATCACATCTTGATTTCCATGCAGAGATTTGATGGCACATCCAAAAACTTATCAACAGCAGAGAAGCTTGGCTGCAAGATAAGTTCCAATTTTGATGGTTCCTTTGCACATCCCTGTAGAGAAGGAAAATGTGTTTTTATTATTCTGGATGCCTGTCACATGATTAAACTGACAAGAAATGCATTTGCAGATAATGGGATTTTTTATAACTCAAGTAAGGAACCCAAAAAATGTGATCATGCTGTAAATTTACATAAAATTCAAAAAGGACATTTTGCATCTTGTAAACAAACTTAAAAATCAACACATCAATTGGCAAAATCATAAAATTAAGGTGAAAGTTGCTGCATAAACCTTAAGCAATTCAGTTGCATCAGCAATCAGATTTTGGGAATCACTACAAACTCCTGGTTTTGAGAACAGTGGCAGCAGATTTCATTATCAGAATCAACAACTTGTTTGATATTTTGAACAGCAAAAACAATTTTGGAAAGGCTGCAAAACAACCAATATCTCTAAATAATATTGACTTTATAGAAAATTATGTTCAAGAAACTGGAGATTCCTTGACAAAACTGCGTGATTCAGAGGGCAATTTTATACATCAGGGTAGGCGAAAGACATTTTTAGTTGGTTTTCTTACCTCTGCAAAGTCCATCCTAGCAATAGGTAGGTCTCTACTTTCAAGGGAATCCAATAGCTTTAGCTATGTTATGTCATACGGGTTCTCCCTTGATGCACTTGAAATGTTCTTCAGTAAGATCAGAGGTCGTTTTGGATGGAAGAACAATCCGAATGCTTTGCAATTCAAACATGCAATGAGAGCACTTCTTTTGATTAACAATGTTGAGGCTCCAAATACTGCCAATTGCATCACAGCCTCGAATGATTTGCCCGAGGGCATCGGTAATGTTATTGATGATGCAACTTTTTATGACAAAAGCCAAACTATTGATCCTGCTGTCCATGCCCTGTTAAATACATCCACAAACTGGAGGTTTGATGCATTGTACCAGGGGCGGATCCAGATTTGAGGAAAAACTTTTTGGGGATTAAAGCTTCTTCTACCGCAATTTTGTTTATTATTATTTAAACCATTTATTATTTCTTTTACCAAGATGTATGCACATCTCCTGAAATTGTTATATCCGCTTTAATGCCCCGTCTCACATCTGTTCAACATTGTTATTTCAGTCCATGCATTGAAGTGTGATCCAACTCCCCCTGGTTGTACTGTATAGCATTCTACAGACTCGGAAAGCATTGTCTCCTCTTATAACCAGCCATTTGAGGAACCAGTGGCCTGTAAATTATACGAGTTTCTGTACCCGTGGAAGTGAATCTAGCCAATCACGGTGCCAAGTCGAGGGGTTCTAATCTTTGGCGCGAGAACCAATGGATTTCAAAAATCCAAAACATCAAAGAATACCGACCAAACCAGGGGGAGTTTCTTCGCTTCAATCTACAGTCAAATGTATAGTGGTTTTATGACCAGGGGGAGTCGAGCTTCAACAGGGGGAGTTGAGGTTGACCAGGGGGAGTTGAATTATGATACAGCACGCGACGAATGCTTAGGCGCAAATTTGCAATATGTTTTCGTGGATCTTTTGACGAACTTTTCCTGATGCTCGATGCTGAAACGGCAGAACTTGTACACGCCTTGGTTTATATAACAGAACGGTTCCAAGTTTCAACTCCGTGTTTCACGTCTTATTCATAGTCCATGAGGATATTCATACATACTCAGGATAATTTATATCATACACCAGTGCCTAATTTAGTGTGGTCTTGTACACTAATAGTGGTTTTGAAAATCCAAATTGTGGTCTTGAAATCAGGAATTAGTGGGAGGATTTCCTTGAAATTGAAACGAGGTTTATCGAATCTTTTCATTGAACCTTGCTTTGCCACTTAAATAGCTAAAGGATTCCCGGAATACAGGGCTTTAGTTGTGACTCTCTATGCGTTATGTTTATTAAAAAATCTTAAAAGTAAAATTCCTCCATGAGGTGTTTTTTCGCATCATATTCTAATCATTTTATGTCTCGAAAATGGATTTTTAGCCAATCTAGGGCATTCAGTTTTAAAAATTTTCTGGGCCCCCTCCTAGAGGAGCCTAAACATTTTTGGGCATAATTAGTGGTATTGTGGAAGTCCCTTAAATTAGGCATATTTATGTATACAAATTTATACATACAAATTTATGAATAAATGAATAATTACAATACATACAAATTTATGTATACAAATTTATATACAAACTCAGGACTATACAAATTTATATTCAGGATAAAACTTGCCCAAACCCTTGTTATTCTTTTTTTTTAACATTTCAAGAACTACATACAAAACATCTCTAAAACTTGCTTTTACTATTCTTGACCAAAAGGGGTTTCCTTCTTATTCCTACTTATATTCCTACGGATACTTTTTCTCTAAAGATTTCAAATTCACAAAAATGCTCAAAACGGCAGGCCCATAGCAAAACGTTCAGGGCCTCCTTTGTTTGGTTTGGCGTCATATGGCGATGCATGTTGTGTTTGAATCCCATTTACTTTTACAAACAAATTGTGTTCAACTTTTGCCTAACTTTTCTCTATTGTATTTTTTAATCCTCCTTTGAACCTATTGTCTCTAATGACGTGCACTGCACTTCAAGGGCTTCATTCCACCAGCCACGTTATTTTTTTGATCAAGCTGATCAAGGTCTAATAAATGGCTGCAAGGAGTCAAAAATTAAATTTTGCTTTGGAAATTTGTGGGCTCGGGCCTTTTGCCACTGCGGGCCATCATATGATATTTGACTACAGTTTCTATACTTTTGTACCCTAAGTGAATATAAGAAGGGGATAGCTGCAAATTGCGTTCAATTGGCATAAAAGCTAAAGCCAAAGTTCCAAGTTCTGATCAAAGTGTAGCAAAAAATTGCTATATCTATCAAGGCATCCATATTCAGGCTTTTTAGTTTATGAAAGACTTTCATTTCATTATGGCTTATTAGCAGGGGTACGGAATTGTGCATAGCAACACCCTTGGTTACCAAGCCTTACGTTTTAGCACCCCTCAGAATATTTTCTAGATCCGCCCCTGTGTACTATATCAGTGGCTACATTGCCAAAAAATGGTTGCCACCATGAAATGTCCTGAATGTGCAGTTGCATTGTATCAGCCAAGTGCACTGAGGGGTCAAGTCTTCAAGATCAAGTCCACTCTTCTGTCATTCAAAGCATATGGCAATTTATTTGTTCCTTCGCTATCCACTTTTGAAGTGGTGAAAGTGACCGACAAATTGGCAAGGGAACTATTACTTCTCTGGCAAGATGTATTAAAGAGTAGTGTAGAAAAGTTTGTGGTCAGCGTTCTACAAATCGTGAAAAATCGGGTATTTGTGTCCTTAGAAGATCATTCAATGCAATCCCATTTACTTGGAGAGATGAAAGAGGACCACGTCACTACATTCGTCAAACACATCTCGAGATATTATCTCAAAATTTTCATCTGCTAGTTTGGAAAAGTGCACACTGAACGCATTTTTAAGGCCAACAGAGTTTCCAAAAGACAGAAACTATTTAAAATGTCCTATTTTATCATGATTAGCCTAAATATTTGATAACTAAGCGTTAAAAGCTAAATTTAGTTTTATGACATACTTTAAACAACAAACCTTGATCCAAACCTCTAGTGCAATCATTGTAATACGCTTACCGGGGCTTGCCAACGACACGTCGTTACGTCACTGTTGACCACTTATAGCTACTTTTTCCAATAATGTGATTATTATTTGCCCTTCTCATATCCCTTACTTGTTTTTCCGGTCAGATCCTGCCGGCAAACCTTGTCAAATTTTCACTTTTGTGTTAAAAACCTGACCAAAAACAACAATAATTGCCTCTGTGCTCTTTTGCCACGTCTAGCGTTCTTAACTCTATGACGTGCACAAAGACACTACTGTACTACAGAAAAATTCTCCAGACGTTTCTAAACTGGATTCTTATGTGCACGATTCGCTTATGCATCGATTTGAACAGTTTGTGCCCATACCTCCACAAAGCATGTGGCTTACATTTACGCACTCATTTTTTTCGATAAAAAGGAGTAGACTGTAATAGGAAAATTCACATTTTCAGTATTAGCCTCGTTATCGTATCTATGATGCACTTAAAGGCATTGAGTCGGTAGGCGAAAAATTCAACCGCTCAGAAGGACCTCATTAATTATTCATGAAAATCACCAACAAACTCGTTTTTCCGAACTCCGAATAACGACGGTATATTGATACCGAGGAAACAATTCTTCGGTTCTCGTTCGTAGGAAACTTCGGTTTTATCGAAAGGGCGGGAAGTGGAAAATTTGGCGGGAAATTTGACATGTTGAGGTAAAAGATGGACACCGAAGACCTCGAACCCAGCGCTGTTAATCACGCTAAATGTAAATGGGCGAAGTATTTTGAAAATAAAAATTGCATTTACTCTGGAAAGGTGTCAAACTTGAACGCTGTTAATGAGCTTATTCATGAGTATAGCCTGGAGACAATTACTACATTTGTTGTTTGGAGAACAAAGAGAAAAAACTTCGGTTCAACTGGTAAGAAATTTTACTTTTTATGGAATTTTTAAATTGAAATAACGTATAAAGAAGTTAGCATGGATATACTCAACTCAAAATATTTACAATACTTCTCTAAAAACACCTCCCGCATATTAACTAAAAGAATTTTTTTCAAAACCCTGCTCTTATTATGACCCCCCTCCCCAAGCTTATTAAATTTTTGATCAGAAAAGTTATTGACCGGAAAAAAGTTATGTTATCATAAATCCTTTATCCTGTCATCATTTATGAATCCACTGTCTAACAATAGGGGACAATGCAGAAACTAAAGAATCATAACTCTTCTTAAAAATACACTCACTTTTTTTTATAAGAAACAGGTTTTAAGAAGCGGTAGGCTAAATTTTTCGAAAGTTGATAAACAACCCTGTCCAAATTGAAAAAAGCTGCACTTGCACTTGACACTGCACTGCAACACTGCACTTGACATCCAGTTTGCATTCATTCTCAGTAAATTGCACACTCAGGAAGTTTCCTTTTAAAATTATTTTGACTTCAAATTGACATTGATGAAGTTCAATGAGCTTAACTGTTTAGAGATCTCAACAGAGTGAATCATTCTAGGAAAAAAAATTCCTTGATCATAAATTTCCTTTTTTTCTACAGAAAGTCAAAAGGATGATAGGCATAAAATATTATGGAATGGGAATGTGCCATATATTTTACTTAATACCAAGGTCAGCATGGAGAAACACAGCATAAAAACAAAAATCAAAGAGAAGAGGTAAAAAGTATTTTATTTATTTACCATATGAAATCCTGGAAATATATCTCCTTCAGATGAATTGCCTCAAATAAGAAGCTTTCAAGATATTTTGAAATATGATCCTACACTCTAAAGTATCATTGTAAGTTCCACTAGTTTCTGGTTAAAAGTTTTAAATTAGAAGAGTAGGCATAAGGCCCAATATGATATAAAATATTTCTGCCATTTTTGGATTGTATAACTTTTTGGTATAAAGTGTGACGAAATTCTTTGTTGGATATGTTATAATAATTCTGGCATCAAATACTAGAAAATTTTGAAAAACATGATGTAAAAAAAAATTCTGGAGAGGTATGGGAGTCAAATTGCTGCCAAATACCATGAATTTTGCTTTAACATGCACTCATGCATTTCTGAAATGATCACATGACTGATCCAAAAGCTGATTGCAATGCTATATGTTCAGGATAAAAAAAATTAATTTTTGGGTATTATAGATCACAAATTGCTTTTTGGGCATATGTAAGAAATTATTTTTTGGGTTGATGTGTTCTACCTAAGCCAGAGCACCCCTACCCAATCAAAGTACCTAATCATTTGTCATTTTGGACAAGCTTACTGTCATATATTTACGTGGATATAAAAATTTCGAGGGTTAATTTTCCAAAAAGGAAGATTATCAACAACTTTAAGCTTATACAAGGATTGTTATTCTTACAGGTAGACTTACCTAAAGCGATAAGTGCAATCTTGTTTTAGGTCTAGGCCTAGTTATCTGCCTACCTGTCCGCCATTACAACTTCTCGGTTCCGTTCGGTCAGGAACTCAGGAAGCAATCGTGAAGAACGAGGCGGAAAATTTTCAAATTTTCAAAATCAGGAATTTTCAAGGGATGATCGTACAACCAGTGTTCTGTTAGGGGGTTCATAAACTGTGATAACCATCAGGGACGTTGTGGCCGCTAGAAAAGGGCCGGGAGAAAAGATCATTAGGGGGCCCCCTCCTTTGTTTGACATCTCCAATAACAAACTACAGGTCGCCAAAAATGGTACCTACCTGGAAACTATGCACCCAGTGGCGGTTTTAGGGACTGTGCTGCCGGGACCAAAAATATCTGCGGGGCCCTTTTTCTTTGTAATTTCTATCATTTTTCTTATGTGGGGGTGCGGGGCCCCTTTTGGCTATCATAAGCGAGCGGCCTGGGGCCATTGCCCCCTGGACCCGACTTAAAACCGCCACTGCATGCACCAAAAATATAAAGATTCCAGTTTTTATCATTTTTAAATGTTCATTTACTATATTTGTTGGGGTTTTTCTCCTTTTCTCTAACCATAGTTTCTTTAAGATTGCAAAAAATGTGAAAAAAAATCCAATGCTGTAGTGCACAGTTGATAAAAAACAAACGCAAAAGAGCACTTACAGGCACTGCGAGCATTGCGAGCAGAAACATGATTCAGCATGTTTTTACAGACACTTTTTACGACAGACACGTTTTACGATTTTTAGGCATACTTTGTTGCGTTTTGTTAAAATTCAGTTCTTAAATTGGAATCCCTACAGGCACCACGCAGCTATTGGGCTAGCAGGGGCTATAACCCCCCCCCCCTTTTTTTTTGCAATAATAGGCTAGAACATTTTTTGGAAGGTCTACTCTAACGAAACTTTGGATAGTTCACTCCTATCTCCTATGTAGTAGCAGTTCAGTGGCGTAACGGAGCAGTGTGGGGCCCTAAGTGGAGTGTTTTGGGGCCCCTATACTTAGCTAAATTTGAGTCAAGTTTTAGAGCCTCACTGTTAGGGCTTTTCCTGAAGCGTTTATTATAATAACTAGCAGTAAACTTTGCAGAGACACATCTTCACAAAAATGACCATGATCAGTTGGATAAGACTTTAAAAGATCAAGCTGGCATGATTTTACTTGAGTTTTAGCTTGATTCGCAACCTCTGTTGTTCTTTCCCGGAGTTTCAGAAGATTCATCAAAGGCAGGGCTCGTGACCTTGTCTTCGGCCTTGGTGTTTGTTACCCTCAAGCTAATTTTATTTTTTAATGGTTACGATTATCATCTCTGAACCAGACTGTTTATACAAATTGCGTAGAAATAAGCAAGTATTTTCTAAAAGAGGCGTTTCCGGCGTTCTAGGGGGCGTGGCCTCAAAACATTTTCGGGCACACCGACTGCAGCCCATCCACTTTTAAACTGGTGCGCGTTCCCTGCCCTAGAATTCGAGGCCCTGGGGTAGTTTGCCCCTACTAGTCCCCCTCTCGGCAGCCCTGTTCATATTCCACGCACCTCTTTCACAGGCCTGTTTGTATATGTTGATCTCCTCTATTTCTGAACTGTGAACTTGAGTCTACATGTAAGTGAGGCGTTTTCTCACCAAGGGGTTTTACAAACTAACTTGAAAGAAGCCCACCGGGAAATTTCCCGGTGTCCTGCCTGGCCACAACGCCCCTGATAACTATTATCAAAGGCAGTATGTCCCCCATTGTTCTCAGAACCTCTTTTCATGGCCACGATATTCATGCATCGTTGATTCAATGCACAAAAATAGCGTAACTTCCCTGAGCATCATGAAGGGGACAGACTGCCTTTAATGAAGTGCATTGTCGCGTGCCTTTTAACCAACCAATCAAAGGACACTTTACAGTCCAGCGGTTTACATTTTGACTGAGACAATCTATTGGTAGGTGGAGAACAGAAGAAAGACGTATAGAGATGCAAAATGCTGAATAATGGTCAGGCACTTTTTCCAAAATTCAAGTTTGCAGGCAAAAGAATCGAGAAGAATTGATCCTGCCCAGCAGGTAAGTGAATATTCTTCTTTGATACTGTTGTAACGGTTTGGCTTTCGTATTTAACCAATTTAGTAATGTTCCCGTTGCGTGTTAAAGTCGCATGTTCTGTTAAGTCCTGTTGTGTTTACATAAATTGTACGGGCGCAGTGAGACTTGGTTTGTCAAGGTTGAATATCTACCTATGGCATAACGCTTTATGAACCTATCTTAGTTCATCAACATCATCAACTGATTCATAACATCAACAAATATTACTTTTCGCAACCTCCTGTCATTTTGGCCAAAGATGTTACTTTTGCAAAAAATTGTAAAATCTTTAGGGCAAAGGAAATAGTGGATTGAAGACAAATTGTGCTATAACCGAATATATGTTATAATCTATTCCCTCCAGACAAAACTGGCAATCCTTATTTCGTGTCACTGGAAGTCTTTATCGAGGGGCAAATCATTCCAAGAAAATCTCGTACACCTTTTGTGAAAATCCTATTGTTTTATCTAAAAATCTCCAGAAATCCTTTTGTTTTAGGGAAAATCTCGTACGCTTTTTGCAAGAGTGAATTGCTCCTCGGTCTTTATCGTCTTACCTAAGAACAGAATTTCCAAGCATAACTACCTTATCGGTACAGTGATCTAAGAAAAACATTAAAGCCGATCAATTGGGAGAAAATACTTGCCCTGCCTAAATCGCATTTGTTTTAGTTTTTCTTCTTCTTCATAGTTTTAACTTTCTCATTTAGCTCTGAATCATCACTTGAGGTATGATAGCTTACAAAACAACTTCCTTTCACCATTTCTTAAAGCAACTACAAGTCACTAGTTTCGTTTGCACACAGGGGCGTAACTTGGCCAGTAGGTTTGGGAGGGGGGGGGGGTTGAAAAGGGCTTCTGCCCTGCAAAACTGAGTGATGCCCTGCAGACCTCAAAGCAAAGGTTTGTCTATAGGTTACTAGTGAAAGCTTTACCAATGAACATTTGTCGTTACCAAGGATAAACCTCTAAGCAATAAAAACAAACTTGAAGCTTCATTGCCTGTGAAATATCTATTTCTATCCGTGAGCGTAAATTAAATGTCAAATTTGATTTTCCTTTGTAATAAAGCTTGTATTTCATTGCATATGATTCTTGGTACATTATTTAGACGGCGCGACGAAATTTAGCCCGGGGTAGGGGCTAAGAATCAGGTTTAGTGAGGTAGAAGGACCCACCATGATTGGGTCCGACGTGAAGAAAATTTTTGAAATTATACCTTGCCAAAGGGCTGAAAAGAATCACCCAGACTAAAATTTAGCAAAATACTATACTGCTAAAAAACTGATTATTGTTTTTTGGTAAAAATAGGGAGGGGCATGTCATGCTAAAACTCTAGTGATAGACGTTGGGGAAGGAAAGAAACGGTACCCTTTCGTTTCAGATTGCACATGTTGTGAATCACAAAGGAAAATGTTGTTTTGATTGGAAGAATTTTATTTCCTAAACAGAAATGTGCAGTTTCTTGTCTCGAGAAAGCCATGTTTACACATCCAAAATGAATACATTGCAATGATACAGAAATATCGCTATCTGCTACTTCGGTTTTTTTCTCAGCGATTTGAAAACAGCAAAACTTGTTGAAAGATTAGTATTTGTAATTTTTATTTCGGAAAACTTTGCTTATTCACATTTCGTTCCAATTGTCTTGGATTATATTGAAGCTTACCTAAAAAAGACTTTGCGAACTATTCAAAGCTCAACTGGCAAAAAGCAAACAACTTCTCATAAAGTATTTAACACATCACGTTATATCATAAAATATATTTAATAGGTACTTAGGTAGTTGATTTCTTTGTTTCGTAGACTGGAAATATACTCTATCTAACTAAGCACGTCAGATTTCGTCAGACAACAAAGTTTCAGTTGTACAGCTTGCGTAGTCACAAAGTTTTAGTGCGATAGCCAACACTGGACTAGGTATAAGTACGTCGGTCCAAGCAAAGCCTTTTTGTGAGGTTTTAAACCTAGCTCTACGTTTCCTTTTATCTAGCACTTCGGATTACGTCAGGAAACAAAGTTTCAGTCATATAACTTGTATAGCTATTAAGTTATGGTGCAAGACCCAATATAGGACTGGGTACAAGTACAGTAGTCTAAAAATTGCTTTTGTGGAATTTTTAAAGCTATTTTCGTGTCTCATTTTATTCAGCACGTTTAATAACGACAGAAAAAATGTTTCAGTTTTATAGCATGCAAAGTTAAACGTTGTAGTGCAATACCTAAAAGAGGACTGGGTACCAGTACCCTAGTCTAAAAATAGCTTTCGGGGGCATTTTTGAAGCCTGATATGTATTTCATCTTACGCAGTATTGTTGTGCACCAGATCGAACGAACCATTGTAGGTTATAATTTAAATATTTGGCAAACACTTTATTTCCGCTGTTAATTATCTATGTTTCTTTTGGTTGTAGGTCTTACGTGTTTTTAGCTGATTGGTTGTTATTAATACTTGTAAAATGCTTGTATATATAAATACGCTGTAGTAGTTTTAAGAATTAGGCTTTTTGGGAGAAGCATCTTGCTGTTCGTTCTAAGTGCTGACGAAAGAAGTCGTTGTCTCTCTGCTCCTTTCTGCCACAAGTCGAGTTGAAAAGGGCCGTGAGTTATTTTATATATACTTGGTTGCACAGTAGTTAAAGTGTAGTATAACATATTGGTGACCACGACGTGACCGGTCGAGAATACTTATTGGCGTGCTGAAAAAAAACCGATAAACTTGCGTTTTACATTTTGGTGTCGAATATAGGTTTTATTGCATTTTTCATTGGCCGTTTTGACGTATTCACTGGAATTGTTCGGGGTTGATGTACTGGGTATGGTTTTTATTTCTTGTTTCTTTGGAAATTTTGACTGTTTCGCCGCATTGGTTATCTTGTATCGTTTTTATTATTACGTCGGATTTCCGTTAAAAGTGAAGATTGAACTGAACTTTCGAGAAGCAATTTCAGAATGCTGATATACTTATATGATATTGTCTAAAGATTGTTCAAGACAGACTTTAATTCCGCTCGTTTTCTTCTTGATAACTCGAAAACAAAATCCGTGGTTGCACTCATTTCGGCAAAACTTTGGAAATATTGTGAAATTGTTTAGTTATTCACGTAGTTAAAATGGAAGCAACGGTAGAAGAATTACAAAACCGTGTGTCTGCTATGCAGGCAGCCCTGGAGGGAAACGCCCAGTCGGGACTTTTTAAACAACCGCCTTTCAGTGGATTCCAAAATGAAGACGTAAATGAATGGGTTGTAAAATTTAATCGACTTGCCAGGTTCTATGGTTGGGGCAATGCAAAAAAATTAAGTGCACTTCCATTGCTGCTTAATGGCCCAGCTTTGGCACGGTTTCAGACGCTCTCAGACGAAACTGCAGGAACTTTCGATAGCTTAATTGAAGCTTTAATTGCAAGATTTGGCAACCAAAACATCCAGTTTTTGATACGGCAAGAACTTTATGCCCGAAAACAGCTCGAACATGAGCCTCTAGTAACCTACACTGAAGACATCATAAAAAAGTGTCAACGACTGAATCTAAATGAGTTAGAAATGATGAACATTTTCATAAACGGCCTAAGCGCAGAACTAAAGAACCATGTTGTTTTAAACCAGCCAAAAACTTTCACAGAGGCAGAAAACCTTGCCCGCCTCCGTGACGCTGTTTCAAAGTCTTTCGGCCCAACCGTCCCGCAAACCATTTCGCAAGACCAGCGTATTAAAGAACTTGAGGGCCAAGTTAATATATTGCTTGCGTTGGCTAGCAACAAGAGAACCGGCCAGTTAAACGCTTTAGATCAAATTGATTATGGTAACAACTTAGGTGGTGGTACATATGGTAATCATGTTGCAAATCAAAGCTCTTTTCAAAGTGACCTCCTGAATCTTAAAACAGAGCTAATTGCTGCAATTGATCAACGTTTTGTGTCTGGCAAACCTCAACCCATGAACAGGCTTCAACAAGGTGTAAGGGTAAGCTATGCAAGGGGGCGTAATTTACGTACCACCGATGGGCAACCTATTTGCAACAACTGCTATCGTGTGGGTCATGTGGCTCGATATTGTAGAAGTAATAATAGTGGTGTTTCTGGTAGAGAAAATGCAGTTCAAAATAATTATCGCTTTCGGTCAACTCAAAACTTTCAGCAGGACAGATCCGGTACAAATTATTTAAACGAACAAGGGCCTTCTCGTTGGGGGAATTGAAGGAGGCCCAAACGGTTGGAAAGCAAATGAAGCCCCCGTTTTGTGAAAAAGCTGATTCGTCTTTCGAACAATGGGTTAATAAACGAAATTGTTTGACTAGTGCCAAGTTTCAATTAGAAAAACCTTTAAATGACATTGATATCGAGCCAAGAAAGGGAACCTACGCAGTACCGTGCTTACTAAACGGGACATCATCAAGTGACGAATCTTCGATACTTGGAAATGTCTTAATTTGGGGATCAGTTGAAAATGAGCAAGTTAAATTACTCGTAGACACTGGCGCCGCTATTTCCGTAATTAGTGAAAGTTTTTTTAATTCTGCTCTGCGCATGCATTACTCGCTGCAGACGCCGCGTAATGGACTCGAAAGTATTCAAACTGCAAATGGTGCCACTGTTGCTGTGAAAGGTTTTGTGACGTTTCCTCCCACCATTGGTAATGAGCATTATGAATGTCAGGCCTCAGTTGTCTCTGGCCTAGCTTACAATGTTGTGTTAGGTCGTGACTTTCTGCATAAAACCCATGCTGTTATTGATGTTCCTGGCCATATTGTAACATTTACGAATGATAACACTGTCTCATTTATAACTGGCAATACACCTCCATTGCTTTGCTCTGTCGCTGTTTTTTCTTCATTCGTCATTGAACCTCGTTCTGAAGCTATTATTCCTGTGCAGCTTTTGCAGTCGCACAGTATTTCTGTCGCAGGCCTCGTCGAAGGTAATGAGAAATTAACCTCTCGTTATCGCCTCCTCCTAGCAGCTTCTATTTCATGCCCAACTAGTGAAGGAAATGTCTCGTTTCGTTTGTTAAATCCTTCTGATGAACCAGTGCTTCTTCATAAAGGAACAGTCATCGGCACGTTTTCTGAACTTTTGCACACTGACATCTTTCCTTTAAAAAGTAGTGTCTCAGCTATGGATTCTGCTCCACAACATCACAGCCTCCTTTCCGAACTTGAGTCTATTAAGAATGTCGATCTTTCAGAGGCCCAGAATGCAGCTCTCTCACAATTACTTTTATCGTATAAAGATATTTTCGCCTCATCTAGCCTTGATCTCGGCCATACTTTCATCATCGAACGCGAAATTTACACAGGGGATGCTCGGCCTATTAAGTCTTCACCTTATTGAGTCTCTCAATTGCAACGTGAAGAAATTGAAACACAGATTTCAAATATGCTATCTCAAAATGTGATTCAACCTTCTTCGAGCCCTTGGAGCTCTCCTGTAGTTTTAGTAAAGAAGAAAGACGGTACGACGAGATTTTGTGTCGACTATCGAAAATTAAATGCTGTCACTCGCAAAGGCAGTTATTCTCTTCCTCGCATTGATGATGCCCTTGACGCTATTTCTGGATCTCAGTTCTTTACAACGCTCGATCTGCAGTCGGGCTATCACCAAGTTGCCATGCATCCGTCTTCACGAGAAAAAACTGCTTCGTTTCACATGCAGGATTGTTCGAATATAATGTAATGAGTTTTGGTTTAACAAACGCTCCACCGACTTTCCAACGATTGATGTCGAGAGTTCTTGCTGGCCTAGAATGGAAGGTTTGTCTCATCTATATAGACGATATTATCGTTTTTTCTTCTACTTTTGAAGAACATTTGCAAAGGCTGTCTCTCGTTTTCGATCGCATACGTCAGGCTAACTTGAAATTGAAACCAAGTAAGTGCCACTTTGCTCGCCATTCTGTGAAATTTCTTGGGTTTATTGTCTCTGCAAATGGTATTTCTGCTGACCCAGACAAGCTTGAAGTTGTAAACTCGTTTCCAGTGCCGTCCAATGTGAAGGATGTACGCAGTTTTCTTGGTCTCTGTAACTATTACAGACGTTTTGTCCATGATTTTGCACGCATAGCTTCACCTATAAATCAGCTAACAAGAAAGGACGTCAAGTTTGTGTGGAGTGCTGAATGTCAACACGCTTTCAACATACTAAAGCAGAGTTTGTGCTCCAATCCTGTTTTAGCTTATCCCGTTTTTAGTGAGCCTTTTCACCTGTATACTGATGCCAGCAACTCGGCTCTTGGGTATATTCTCGGCCAACGAGTTGCGGGTGTGGAGTATGTCGTGGCCTATGGTGGGCGTGAGCTGAATAATGCTGAAAAACGCTATAGCACCACGGAACGTGAAGCTCTTGCTGTAGTGGATGGAATTAAACGGTATCAACCTTATCTTCATGGCCGTAAATTTTTTGTCCATACAGACCACAGTAGCCTTTCATGGCTCATGAATGTGAAGGATCCTACAGGTAGGCTTGCTCGCTGGGCGTTGCAGCTGCAGCAGTACGATTTTGACATTGTTTATCGCCCTGGACCTTCCAACAACAACGCAGATGCGCTTTCACGACGATCTTATTCCTCAACCACTGTTTCTGGTCTTTCTCCGCCTATGGCTTCTATTAGGCACCCATGTCC
>NW_027019317.1:13941375-13955754 GCF_013076305.1 Rhopilema esculentum
TAAAACTCTAGTGATAGACGTTGGGGAAGGAAAGAAACGGTACCCTTTCGTTTCAGATTGCACATGTTGTGAATCACAAAGGAAAATGTTGTTTTGATTGGAAGAATTTTATTTCCTAAACAGAAATGTGCAGTTTCTTGTCTCGAGAAAGCCATGTTTACACATCCAAAATGAATACATTGCAATGATACAGAAATATCGCTATCTGCTACTTCGGTTTTTTTCTCAGCGATTTGAAAACAGCAAAACTTGTTGAAAGATTAGTATTTGTAATTTTTATTTCGGAAAACTTTGCTTATTCACATTTCGTTCCAATTGTCTTGGATTATATTGAAGCTTACCTAAAAAAGACTTTGCGAACTATTCAAAGCTCAACTGGCAAAAAGCAAACAACTTCTCATAAAGTATTTAACACATCACGTTATATCATAAAATATATTTAATAGGTACTTAGGTAGTTGATTTCTTTGTTTCGTAGACTGGAAATATACTCTATCTAACTAAGCACGTCAGATTTCGTCAGACAACAAAGTTTCAGTTGTACAGCTTGCGTAGTCACAAAGTTTTAGTGCGATAGCCAACACTGGACTAGGTATAAGTACGTCGGTCCAAGCAAAGCCTTTTTGTGAGGTTTTAAACCTAGCTCTACGTTTCCTTTTATCTAGCACTTCGGATTACGTCAGGAAACAAAGTTTCAGTCATATAACTTGTATAGCTATTAAGTTATGGTGCAAGACCCAATATAGGACTGGGTACAAGTACAGTAGTCTAAAAATTGCTTTTGTGGAATTTTTAAAGCTATTTTCGTGTCTCATTTTATTCAGCACGTTTAATAACGACAGAAAAAATGTTTCAGTTTTATAGCATGCAAAGTTAAACGTTGTAGTGCAATACCTAAAAGAGGACTGGGTACCAGTACCCTAGTCTAAAAATAGCTTTCGGGGGCATTTTTGAAGCCTGATATGTATTTCATCTTACTCAGTATTGTTGTGCACCAGATCGAACGAACCATTGTAGGGTATAATTTAAATATTTGGCAAACACTTTATTCCCGCTGTTAATTATCTATGTTTCTTTTGGTTGTAGGTCTTACGTGTTTTTAGCTGATTGGTTGTTATTAATACTTGTAAAATGCTTGTATATATAAATACGCTGTAGTAGTTTTAAGAATTAGGCTTTTTGGGAGAAGCATCTTGCTGTTCGTTCAAAGTGCTGACGAAGGAAGTCGTTGTCTCTCTGCTCCTTTCTGCCACAAGTCGAGTTGAAAAGGGCCGTGAGTTATTTTATATATACTTGGTTGCACAGTAGTTAAAGTGTAGTATAACATATTGGTGACCACGACGTGACCGGTCGAGAATACTTATTGGCGTGCTGAAAAAAAACCGATAAACTTGCGTTTTACATTTTGGTGTCGAATATAGGTTTTATTGCATTTTTCATTGGCCGTTTTGACGTATTCACTGGAATTGTTCGGGGTTGATGTACTGGGTATGGTTTTTATTTCTTGTTTCTTTGGAAATTTTGACTGTTTCGCCGCATTGGTTATCTTGTATCGTTTTTATTATTACGTCGGATTTCCGTTAAAAGTGAAGATTGAACTGAACTTTCGAGAAGCAATTTCAGAATGCTGATATACTTATATGATATTGTCTAAAGATTGTTCAAGACAGACTTTAATTCCGCTCGTTTTCTTCTTGATAACTCGAAAACAAAATCCGTGGTTGCACTCATTTCGGCAAAACTTTGGAAATATTGTGAAATTGTTTAGTTATTCACGTAGTTAAAATGGAAGCAACGGTAGAAGAATTACAAAACCGTGTGTCTGCTATGCAGGCAGCCCTGGAGGGAAACGCCCAGTCGGGACTTTTTAAACAACCGCCTTTCAGTGGATTCCAAAATGAAGACGTAAATGAATGGGTTGTAAAATTTAATCGACTTGCCAGGTTCTATGGTTGGGGCAATGCAAAAAAATTAAGTGCACTTCCATTGCTGCTTAATGGCCCAGCTTTGGCACGGTTTCAGACGCTCTCAGACGAAACTGCAGGAACTTTCGATAGCTTAATTGAAGCTTTAATTGCAAGATTTGGCAACCAAAACATCCAGTTTTTGATACGGCAAGAACTTTATGCCCGAAAACAGCTCGAACATGAGCCTCTAGTAACCTACACTGAAGACATCATAAAAAAGTGTCAACGACTGAATCTAAATGAGTTAGAAATGATGAACATTTTCATAAACGGCCTAAGCGCAGAACTAAAGAACCATGTTGTTTTAAACCAGCCAAAAACTTTCACAGAGGCAGAAAACCTTGCCCGCCTCCGTGACGCTGCTTCAAAGTCTTTCGGCCCAACCGTCCCGCAAACCATTTCGCAAGACCAGCGTATTAAAGAACTTGAGGGCCAAGTTAATATATTGCTTGCGTTTGCTAGCAACAAGAGAACCGGCCAGTTAAACGCTTTAGATCAAATTGATTATGGTAACAACTTGGGTGGTGGTACATATGGTAATCATGTTGCAAATCAAAGCTCTTTTCAAAGTGACCTCCTGAATCTTAAAACAGAGCTAATTGCTGCAATTGATCAACGTTTTGTGTCTGGCAAACCTCAACCCATGAACAGGCTTCAACAAGGTGTAAGGGAAAGCTATGCAAGGGGGCGTAATTTACGTACCACCGATGGGCAACCTATTTGCAACAACTGCTATCGTGTGGGTCATGTGGCTCGATATTGTAGAAGTAATAATAGTGGTGTTTCTGGTAGAGAAAATGCAGTTCAAAATAATTATCGCTTTCGGTCAACTCAAAACTTTCAGCAGGACAGATCCGGTACAAATTATTTAAACGAACAAGGGCCTTCTCGTTGGGGGAATTGAAGGAGGCCCAAACGGTTGGAAAGCAAATGAAGCCCCCGTTTTGTGAAAAAGCTGATTCGTCTTTCGAACAATGGGTTAATAAACGAAATTGTTTGACTAGTGCCAAGTTTCAATTAGAAAAACCTTTAAATGACATTGATATCGAGCCAAGAAAGGGAACCTACGCAGTACCGTGCTTACTAAACGGGACATCATCAAGTGACGAATCTTCGATACTTGGAAATGTCTTAATTTGGGGATCAGTTGAAAATGAGCAAGTTAAATTACTCGTAGACACTGGCGCCGCTATTTCCGTAATTAGTGAAAGTTTTTTTAATTCTGCTCTGCGCATGCATTACTCGCTGCAGACGCCGCGTAATGGACTCGAAAGTATTCAAACTGCAAATGGTGCCACTGTTGCTGTGAAAGGTTTTGTGACGTTTCCTCCCACCATTGGTAATGAGCATTATGAATGTCAGGCCTCAGTTGTCTCTGGCCTAGCTTACAATGTTGTGTTAGGTCGTGACTTTCTGCATAAAACCCATGCTGTTATTGATGTTCCTGGCCATATTGTAACATTTACGAATGATAACACTGTCTCATTTATAACTGGCAATACACCTCCATTGCTTTGCTCTGTCGCTGTTTTTTCTTCATTCGTCATTGAACCTCGTTCTGAAGCTATTATTCCTGTGCAGCTTTTGCAGTCGCACAGTATTTCTGTCGCAGGCCTCGTCGAAGGTAATGAGAAATTAACCTCTCGTTATCGCCTCCTCCTAGCAGCTTCTATTTCATGCCCAACTAGTGAAGGAAATGTCTCGTTTCGTTTGTTAAATCCTTCTGATGAACCAGTGCTTCTTCATAAAGGAACAGTCATCGGCACGTTTTCTGAACTTTTGCACACTGACATCTTTCCTTTAAAAAGTAGTGTCTCAGCTATGGATTCTGCTCCACAACATCACAGCCTCCTTTCCGAACTTGAGTCTATTAAGAATGTCGATCTTTCAGAGGCCCAGAATGCAGCTCTCTCACAATTACTTTTATCGTATAAAGATATTTTCGCCTCATCTAGCCTTGATCTCGGCCATACTTTCATCATCGAACGCGAAATTTACACAGGGGATGCTCGGCCTATTAAGTCTTCACCTTATTGAGTCTCTCAATTGCAACGTGAAGAAATTGAAACACAGATTTCAAATATGCTATCTCAAAATGTGATTCAACCTTCTTCGAGCCCTTGGAGCTCTCCTGTAGTTTTAGTAAAGAAGAAAGACGGTACGACGAGATTTTGTGTCGACTATCGAAAATTAAATGCTGTCACTCGCAAAGGCAGTTATTCTCTTCCTCGCATTGATGATGCCCTTGACGCTATTTCTGGATCTCAGTTCTTTACAACGCTCGATCTGCAGTCGGGCTATCACCAAGTTGCCATGCATCCGTCTTCACGAGAAAAAACTGCTTCGTTTCACATGCAGGATTGTTCGAATATAATGTAATGAGTTTTGGTTTAACAAACGCTCCACCGACTTTCCAACGATTGATGTCGAGAGTTCTTGCTGGCCTAGAATGGAAGGTTTGTCTCATCTATATAGACGATATTATCGTTTTTTCTTCTACTTTTGAAGAACATTTGCAAAGGCTGTCTCTCGTTTTCGATCGCATACGTCAGGCTAACTTGAAATTGAAACCAAGTAAGTGCCACTTTGCTCGCCATTCTGTGAAATTTCTTGGGTTTATTGTCTCTGCAAATGGTATTTCTGCTGACCCAGACAAGCTTGAAGTTGTAAACTCGTTTCCAGTGCCGTCCAATGTGAAGGATGTACGCAGTTTTCTTGGTCTCTGTAACTATTACAGACGTTTTGTCCATGATTTTGCACGCATAGCTTCACCTATAAATCAGCTAACAAGAAAGGACGTCAAGTTTGTGTGGAGTGCTGAATGTCAACACGCTTTCAACATACTAAAGCAGAGTTTGTGCTCCAATCCTGTTTTAGCTTATCCCATTTTTAGTGAGCCTTTTCACCTGTATACTGATGCCAGCAACTCGGCTCTTGGGTATATTCTCGGCCAACGGGTTGAGGGTGTGGAGTATGTCGTGGCCTATGGTGGGCGTGAGCTGAATAATGCTGAAAAACGCTATAGCACCACGGAACGTGAAGCTCTTGCTGTAGTGGATGGAATTAAACGGTATCAACCTTATCTTCATGGCCGTAAATTTTTTGTCCATACAGACCACAGTAGCCTCTCATGGCTCATGAATGTGAAGGATCCTACAGGTCGGCTTGCTCGCTGGGCGTTGCAGCTGCAGCAGTACGATTTTGACATTGTTTATCGCCCTGGACCTTCCAACAACAACGCAGATGCGCTTTCACGACGATCTTATTCCTCAATCACTGTTTCTGCTCTTTCTCCGCCTATGGCTTCTATTAGGCACCCATGTCCTGCTCCTCCACAGCTCACCAATTTACAACGCGAAGATCGTGACCTTTTCGCCATTATTGAGTACCTCGAGTGTTCTCTCTTGCCAGATGATAACAATAAAGCGCGTACTCTGCTACTGACTGTCGACTCGTACTATCTGGACGAAAATGGGGTTTTATGTCATTTATGGACACCTAGTAAACGACATGTTCAGTCTTTATGTTCTCAGGTGGTAATTCCTGCAAGCCTTCGCCGAGAGATTCTTATTGCTTGTCACGATGAACCTACTGCTGGTCATTTAAGCGTTTTTAAAACGTATGAGAAAATTCGTTCTCGTTATTATTGGCACGGCATGTATAAAGACGTTGAACATTGGTGTACTTCATGTATTGATTGTTCGATGAAGAAGGTGCCTAGGGTTAAGAAGAAGGCACCCTTGCTGCCTATTCCTGTCGAAGGAGCCTTTGATCGAGTAGCCATGGACGTCTTAGGCCCGTTTCCCGTTACAAACGACGGCAACCGTTATATTTTGGTTTTTTCTGATTATTACACACGGTGGCCTGAAGCTTTTGCTTTGCCTTCTACTGAAGCGTCTATGATTGCTAACTTGCTTGTGGACAAGATTCTCGCTCGCCATGGTGCTCCGAAAACGCTTTTATCAGATCGGGGTTCGAATTTTCTTGCATCTATCGTTACAGAGGTCTGCAAATTGCTCAACACTCGCCAACTTCGGACTACCTCGTATCATCCGCAAACGGACGGACTAGTCGAAAGGTTTAATGGTACCCTTGCGGAAGCGTTGTCGATGTATGTCAGCTCAAATCAGAGGGATTGGGACCCCACCTGCCATTGGTGCTTTTCGCTTACCGTGTCTCGCCTCACGCTACGACCCACGAATCGCCGTTTTATCTTTTATATGGGCGAGAGCCTCGTCTGCCAATTGATGCGTCTCTTATTTTGCCTTCGACAGCAAAACTCTCGTCCTCCGTTGCAGAACACCGTGCTCGCATTGTCGAAAATCTGGAAAACGCCCGTCGCATAGTTAAGACAAATACAGAGTTGGCTCAACAGCGCATGAAACACTACTACGATCAGAACAGTGCGCCAGTCTCCTTTGATATCGGATCCAAAGTCTGGGTGTACACCCCAAAAACGAGAAAGGGTCTTTCCAAAAAGTTAGCCCATAACTACCACGGACCATATCGCGTTGTCAAGAAGTTATCGCCTGTTCATTTTCGTTTAAGGACACTCGACAACCGTCCAGTTAGTGTTCCAGTGCACGCAAACCGCATGAAGCTGTACGTCGATCCGTCGGACCGTCCAACCGCTGCTCCTCCGCAATGTGACACGTTCGTTGATCTCAGTGATGTGGATTTACCGCCAGACAGTTTTCTACCAGAACCTAACCCGATAGCAAAGAGTGACTCGTCTGTAGATGAGCCCTCTATCACTCGTCGCGAGGATTACTGTACACCACAGGAGATTTTACCAGTTTGACGCGTTTTCGAGCCGGGAGGCTCGATTTCAAAGGGGGAGGTTGTGTTGTGCACCAGATCGAACGAGCCATTGTAGGGTATAATTTAAATATTTGGCAAACACTTTATTTCCGCTGTTAATTATCTATGTTTCTTTTGGTTGTAGGTCTTACGTGTTTTTAGCTGATTGGTTGTTATTAATACTTGTAAAATGCTTGTATATATAAATACGCTGTAGTAGTTTTAAGAATTAGGCTTTTTGGGAGAAGCATCTTGCTGTTCGTTCAAAGTGCTGACGAAAAAAGTCGTTGTCTCTCTGCTCCTTTCTGCCACAAGTCGAGTTAAAAAGGGCCGTGAGTTATTTTATATATACTTGGTTGCACAGTAGTTAAAGTGTAGTATAACAGTATTTCTGATCTGAAACTTCATGCTATTATTATAACATTCACAATTTTACTGCTCTGCCTCTGTACTATAATGAAACTTCAGAATGCAAGTTGTTTGACAAAACGAAAAGTTTCAACAGTCACAACCTTTTGCTTATAGGTCAGATCACATTGTTCTTTTCATACCTTTTGCTCAGTTTTGCAAGCTCTTTCTGATGGTATCATCAGATTTGAAAATTTTTGAAATTTTGCTGACCGTGCATTTTTCATGCTTCCGGAAACGCCCGGTCATTTTCCAGAATGTTCCCAAGGCTTAAAATAATCATTGTTTTTTACTCTTTTGATTTAAACTTTAAAATTTAGATTAGGCAGGGTGCTAGATGGTTATGCAAAATTCCCTGTCTAGAGACAAGGTTCACGTTTTGTCACGCACCTATTTCTCAATTGCTTTGGGAATTTTAAATTGCAGAATTAACTATTCAGGGAATTGCAGCATGTTGAACAATGGAGTACCGTCTTAGTCATTGAGTGTAATTGTTGGAGAGAGGAGATCTCATGCGTATTCGAGCAAATCAATGTAGAGGGGCAGGGACGCATGCGTATTCTAACGAGTAATCCCTACAAAATCCTGGGCCATCCTCAACACTGATGCACTTCTTCTACCACTTAAATTGATTTTTGAATCGTGTATGAGCCAGGGTGTTTTCCCTGAAGTCTGGAAGCAAGCTAACATAGTTCCCATCCATAAGAAAGGCAGTAAGAACATGAAGCAAAACTATCGTCCTATCTCTCTTCTCCCAATCTTTGGTAAAATTCTGGAAAAGCTGATCTTTGACTCGCTTTATCATCATCTGAATACAAATAATTTATTAAACTCAAATCAGTCAGGATTTCGCCCAGGAGATTCAACTGTCAACCAGTTACTGACAATAGTCAACTCCATATTTACTGCTTTCGACTGCAATCCCACGGTAGATGTCCGATCCGTTTTTCTCGATATTTCAAAGGCCTTTGACAGGGTCTGGCATCTCGGTCTCATATACAAGCTACGCCGATGTGGTGTCTCTGGTAAATTACTAACACTAATGCAAAGCTTTCTCAATGATAGAAAGCAGCGCACTGTTTTGAATGGAAGAACTTCTAAATGGGGTAGTATTTCATCTGGAGTCCCCCAAGGCTCTATCCTCGGTCCTCTATTCTTCCTAATTTATATCAACGACTTGACAGATGGCTTAACGTGTAATGTGAAACTATTCGCCGAAGACACATCGATCTTCACAGTTGTAAACGACCCACATGAAGCTGCACGTGATTTGAACCATGATTTAAACCTCATCAAGCTTTGGGCACACAATTGGCGAATGACTTTTAATCCTGACCCAACTAAGCAAGCAGTTGAGGTCATCTTTTCCAAAAAGAAAACTCCAACGAATCATCCTCCTATCTTTTTTAATAATATTCCAGTAATGAAGGTCCACGAGCACAAACACCTCGGTATTATACTTGATTCTAAACTATCATTCGCTAGTCACTTTCAATCAATTATTTCTAAATGTAAACAAGGCATAGGGATGTTGAGATTCCTTTCAAAGTACATGCCGCGATATACGCTCAACGAAATGTATAAACTCTATGTCCGTCCCCATCTGGATTATGGTGACGTAATATATCACATTCCACAAAATACTCATGATTGTAGCCAAACTGTTACATTGACCAATTCGATGGAAAAACTCGAGTCCATTCAATACTCTGCCGCATTAGCAATAACTGGGGCTTGGAAGGGCACATCGTGCCAAAAAATTTATGATGAACTCGGATGGGAATCGCTAAACCACCGACGATGGAGTAGACGCCTTGTTTCTTTCTTTAAAATAATCAATAACTTGACACCAGATTACACTAGAAGCCCTATACCCGAACTTCAGAAATCAGGCTACATTCTTCGCAGACAGGCTTCAGTAGGGCAAATACACGCGAGAACTGAGAAATTTAAAGCTAGTTTTTATCCAAACTGTTTATCTGAATGGGAAAAACTCGACCCAGAGATCAAACAATCCCACTCAGTAAGTGCTTTCAAAAAACAACTATTTGCATTTATCCGTCCAACAAAAAAGCTAGTCTACAACATCCACGACCCAAAAGGTTTATCCATTCTGACACAACTTCGTGTTGGACTTAGCAAGCTGAATTTTCACAAATTCAAACATAACTTCAGTGATACCTTGAATCCTTTGTGCCCAGTAAATGATGGTATTGAGGATACGGAACACTTTTTGCTGCTCTGCCATGCTTATGATACAGATAGACGTGATCTTCTTGACAATGTGAGGGCTATATTGCAACCCCATGGATTAACAAACCTTTCGAATGAAGCTTTACTGCAAATAATTCTTTATGGTCATGAAAAATTATCTTTAAATTCAAATACAAAAATTCTTGAGGCAACATTAAAATATATTCAGACCTCTGAAAGGTTTCATTAAGTAGTTTTATAAATCTTCTCTCCTATGTAATTTGTCTTTCATTGTTCTTGTTTTGTTTCGTCAATGTATTTTGTCCTTGTTTTTGTTCCAAATTGTAAATGTCTTTAATTATTAGTAATCTGTAACATGTAATTTGCAACATTTAATGCAACCTTAATTTGAATCAAATATGTTTAATGTAATGGCCACAGGGTTGCTATGTATTTCCATGCTCCCTGTGGTATCGTCTTGTAGTTGTTTGTTTTGTAAAATTTTATGAGAATATAGAAAAAAAAAAAAAAAATCCTCAACACCCTCAACGGTGCCGGGGGACACCGACTAAAACTCACAAACATGTTGAGAACAGTAATTTTAGCAACTTGAACAAGTTTCATCAATTTCTGAGAAGTTTTACGCATATATTTTGGGGACGTATTTTCGTTTATTCTTCATTTAGGGTTTCATCAGACCTTATTTGTAAATGTAGTTAAACAGGAAGATCAAAATTCGAAGCTTTTTGCCTTAAAATTTACGTTTTCTGTTATTTAAGTCGATTAAGTTGCCTTGGTCTGGCTCTAGTGTGGGAGGTCAGTTCAAATCAGGTTGTGTTTTTTACATCGATTTTCTAATCTACGTGAACACTTAGGCCCTGTTCACACGATACCGGATTCATTTCGTATCGGATCGCTTTCATATCGAAAAGGCCTTTTGTTCACACGATGACGCTTGAATCCGATACGCACCGTATCGTTTTTGCGGATTCAAACCATTCCGCTGTGAATGTGGAATGGAATCATATCGGATCTCTTTTGAGCTCGTGTGAACGCATGAATCCGATACAGTTTCGCTCCGGAACCTCTGTTTCGAAAAAGCAGCTTCGTTTTCGGGGTTTCTAAAACAGTTTGGCACTCTTTTCAAGACACAAAATGACAGTGGATCTCAGTTAAACAATAAATATGCTCCTTGCGTTGATGATGAGCTTCACAAGATTAATGCAAAGGAAAATTAGATTGTTTGAAAATTGATTTCAAAATACTTCTTCTTCAAAACAAAACGGCTTATTGTAATTTACAAAATTTCGCTGTAATTTACATAAAATCCGACTTTTATAGCTGAAATCGAAGCATAAACCAATTGAAAGTGATATATAAACCTTGCATTCCTTGTCTACCATCATAAGAACGCACATTTATTGCATTAAAGCGACATGTTTCTTCTCAGTCTCCAGCGGTAGAAGCCAAGCTTTCCGAGCCCGTCCCAAAGAAGACGGGGGTTTAGTACATAGTAGCAGGTCAGCGAGACAAGAAGTCAATGCCGCTGTGACTGCAACAGAGGAGACAAAGTGTAATGAACAATCAGGCTGTCATTTGCAAATGCAACCTTTCAATCTTTCCATAATTATTAACAAAGTATTTACGAGAGGTCTGTCCAAAATAAACTTTTGCAGTGGAAAACAACTTAAGTCATAATGTATGCTTATTATAGTTTAGAATATTATCCCTGCTTAGGTTCAATATCAGGCCTAGGTAGGGAAATTCTTTTGGTATTTCCACCTAGGGTAGCAGAGTTAGATTAGGTACGAAAAAATTGTTCTAAGAGGACTGTATATAAATATCGAATAAGGAAAAAAATGAATATATATATATATGACAAAATTATAATACGATAAGTGTTACTTGTCTGTTCGTTCACTTTGTCTTTGTCTTTGGTAGAATTCAATTTCGCATAGAGAGTTTCAACGTTCACTTTGTCTTTGTCTTTGGTAGAATTCAACTTCGCATAGAGAGTTCCAACGTTCAAGAGTGATCTTCTCCAATTTCGTGAGATTCCTTCGGTTTTACGTACTTCGTATTCTTGCATACATTCGAACAATACTGAGAATTCCAACTCATAAAATCATAAAAATATAAAAGCTATAAAAACGGGTTTCACCCCAGCCTTAAGCCCCAGGACACGTCTCGTGAGCAGCAAAGCGCCACCGCAATTTCTTACACTCCCCCCTTGACCAGCTTTCCTCATAGTTCGTTATCTTCCTCAAGCTGGTCAATAATTCGAATACTTTCTTGCGCGATGACTGCTGCCTTTCTTTTCGTTTTTCTTTGCTTGTCCTCGGACATTGTCGTGTTTTCATTGGTCGCACAGGCTTCTTTGGGCTCTGAAGAAAGTTCTAACGGAAACAGTTTTTGAATTGGTCGTTCTATGAAATTTCCGTTAGCTAGCTGAATTCTGGCACCGCGGGTCACATCATCGCGTCCTATGATTAAATCTGCAACTCGACCAAGTTTCCATTCAATGCGATTTCGAATGTTTTCATCTTGAACCGTAACGACATCTCCGATGTTGATATTTGGTCTATCACGAGTCTTATTTGGCACCTTGTGATATTCCCGAAGATCGATTAGATATTCTTTCTTCCAGCGCCGCCAGTAATGCTGAAAAACTCGAGCAACATGCTGTTCCCTTTTTCTTGCAACGTCTGCCGTCTCGTTGTAGTCGATATCTTCTTCGAAATACCGTTCTGGTAGACTAAGTAGTCTTCTCCCGATTACAAGGTGAGAGGGCGTTAACGGTTCTTCGAGTTCCGATGAATAAAGATATGTAAGAGGTCTTGAGTTTAATACCGATTCGATTTGTATAATGATGGTCTGTATCTCATCATAAGAGAGTTTCGCCTTTGATAAATTCTTTTTAAGACATGATTTTATTCCGCGTATTAGTCTCTCGTAGAATCCACCCCACCATGGGGCCTTAGCAAGGTTAAATTTCCATCGTATCTTTCTATCTGTAAGGTAATTACTTATTTCCCTTGACTTGAAGAGCTTGACGAGTATTTTTGAAGCCGCTTTGAATGTTTTTGCATTATCTGTTACGATGATTCTTGGAATCCCTCTTCTACTAACGAAACGCTTGAGACACAATAAAAAGGTATTGGTTGTCATATCTGGTACAACTTCAATGTGTTACCTCATGTTAGCACACGTAAAATAAAGCTATATACCACCTTGTAGTTGAATTGTCTTCCGTTACTAGTACAGACCTGCCAAATCAACCGACTCGCAAAATGGGCTGCCTCTAACGCAAAATTGAGTTGGCTCATTTTCGTCCCGTATGACTGCCTTGGATACAGCACCAATCTGCACGGTCATTATTTTCTTCTTCACAACGACGGCCCTTGACAATCCAAAATCTGACGAACGTCTGCAACCTGCTCCACCTGTTATGCATGACTCAATGACTTTGAAGATCACAGATGGCAACTCGTCTCTATAGTAATATGGCGATTACTTGCTTAACATCTAGATTTGAATTATTCAGACGACACAACATTCAAAATCCATCCTATCCTTGAAAACGATGTGGCTCTATTTTCTTTACGTAGCCTTGTTGATTCCATTTGTGCGGACGAATAAGATATTTTTCTGACCGTTTCCATTTCCTTAGCTAGAGTTCTAAGTTTTACGTCTCTCTATTCTAATGGTGTAGATAAATCGAAGTACTACGCTATTCGTAACACCTTTGTAAGCGTATCTTCAATATGATTATTCTGGAAGATGCGAATTCTCGCGAACGTACTAGAACCTCTCTTAAAGGTACTGAAGCTTCAACTCCCTCTGCAGTCGCTGCATCTCTTCTGTCTCAACAGTTCTTTGAAGCTATAGAACGATACATTACATTGCAACCAATTGCCTCTCACCAATGTAGATCCCTCCTGCAGCTTTGCACACTCGCCTTTCTTGGTGTGTCCTGGATTTTCACCCCTACAGTGCAACCACCTTCAGCCCAACAATTTTCTTTATCTTTACTCTGTTTCCACGAAAGTCCATCCTTTATCCCCCTATCCAAATAAAGCGTATAAGTCGGTAAGCAATGATATCTACTCTATCAAGGATAGCACTTTGGGCAGTGACAACTGCAAGAATCAGCATAAACAACTCAGTCAGGGATAGTCATTCGGAGAACAGAGGGGAGCAATTCGTGACTTTGACATAACAAGGCTTAACAATCATTATCTCGTGTAACCTGGCATAGACACGAGCAGCTACGCTTTCTAGTATCCAAACCAATTCAATAATTCTTCGGTTTTTTAATGAATGATATCCTAATAATATCTATGACAGACACCTTCCCGATCGCTTGACTTGACATCATGACTATCCAATCTTTCTGAATCTCTGAACTTGTTCCCCTATCACTGATTCGAAAAGCTTTGTAAAATACTTTCAAGGTGATGGAGTTTTTCCCAATGGTCAAAAGCTCGCTATTTTCTAAAAATCTCTCTTCTGACCTTGTTTCCTTTGTATTCGCCAATGTGACAGCTTGAAGCTAAGCACATCAGTTTTCACTTTCCATAAACAACCTAGCACCTTGGAATCACTTGCTCTTCTCTGAGTTTCCAGTGGATTTGCGAAAGACTTAATTATCTTCGCATGCTATTCGAGGGTCTTCACAGTTACTCATCTGACTCTCTGGTGCGAACAATTCCATTACTTCTGACAATGGACGCCAATTTCCTCAATTTAAAAACCTTCCTTTCGGCATCCAACGTCTTTTATTTTCATACAATCAAAGCTTCTCATTGTTGACTCCTGATTTTATGTCGTCGCATATAAAGAGTTGATGAGCTTGTTGCATATTCTTCTCCGTTAACTTAATATGTCCAGCTGTTCAGAAAAAGTATATATCTAAGATACCACTCGCAGAATCTAACTCTTACTCCAATGTTTCTTCAGAATTCGAACCACAAAACACATACATCGCGATCAGACTTCTGAACAGTAAAAC
>NW_027019317.1:13955854-14152847 GCF_013076305.1 Rhopilema esculentum
CCTTTTCATTTTAACAATTTTTTGTAAAAAAGTGGAAGGGCTCAACCCAAAAGAAGTGGGGGGCTTCCCCAGCCCCATATCTAGCGCCGCCCTTGTACGTTTCGGCTTCTCCGTGCTAATAAATTGTCGTAAAGAATCCAAACAATCCCAATTATAAACACCTCAATGCGCATTTTTCTGCGCATCCCATAATCGCTACGGCTCACTTTTATCGTGATTATAAATATTGCGTAGCAGGTACGGGTCATAGCTCCAGCTGTAGCTTGCAGGTTGCTGCGTAGCTCACGCCGCCTCCGTGCGACCTCCGGCCAGAGAGTCCACGGCCGCCGCGTAGAGCCGCGGTTATCGCCAGCCGGCTGTAGAGCTCCCATTTTGTTCATACCAATGAGGTGGTTCATGCAAATCCTAAGGACATACAAATGTTCTCAAACAACCTTTCAAGCGAGGAGCATTTCACTACCTCAAGTAGCGTACGAGAGTTTTGGGATTTCTAAAATCCTTAAAATCCTGACTGGGATTTTCTTATTTTAGAACAGATTTGACAGAGATTTCTGGATTTCTTCGGAATTTCTTTAGATTATTATCCCTGCTTAGGTTCAATATCAGGCCTAGGTAGGGAAATTCTTTTGGTATTTCCACCTAGGGTAGCAGAGTTAGATTAGGTACGAAAAATTGTTCTAAGAGGACTGTATATAAATATCGAATAAGGAAAAAATGAATATATATATAAATATATATATATATGACAAAAATATAATACGATAAGTGTTACTTGTCTGTTCGTTCACTTTGTCTTTGTCTTTGGTAGAATTCAATTTCGCATAGAGA
Source organism: Rhopilema esculentum (assembly GCF_013076305.1). The sequence goes on from NW_027019317.1 coordinate 13,956,683, forward strand.
GTTTCAACGTTCACTTTGTCTTTGTCTTTGGTAGAATTCAACTTCGCATAGAGAGTTTCAACGTTCAAGAGTGATCTTCTCCAATTTCGTGAGAGTTCCTTCGGTTTTACGTACGTCGTATTCTTGCATACATTCGCACAATACTGAGAATTCCAACTCATAAAATCATAAAAATATAAAAGCTATAAAAACGGGTTTCACCCCAGCCTTAAGCCCCAGGACACGTCTCGTGAGCAGCAAAGCGCCACCGCAATTTCTTACACTCCCCCCTTGACCAGCTTTCCTCATAGTTCGTTATCTTCCTCAAGCTGGTCAATAATTCGAATACTTTCTTGCGCGATGACTGCTGCCTTTCTCTTTGTTTTTTCTTGCTTGTCCTCGGACCTTGTCGTTTTTTCATTGGTCGCACAGGCTTCTTTGGGCTCTGAAGAAAGTTCTAACGGAAACAGTTTTTGAATTGGTCGTTCTATGAAATTTCCGTTAGCTAGCTGAATTCTGGCACCGCGGGTCACATCATCGCGTCCTATGATTAAATCTGCAACTCGACCAAGTTTCCATTCAATGCGATTTCGAATGTTTTCATCTTGAACCGTAACGACATCTCCGATGTTGATATTTGGTCTATCACAAGTCTTATTTGGCACCTTGTGATATTCCCGAAGATCGATTAGATATTCTTTCTTCCAGCGCCGCCAGTAATGCTGAAAAACTCGAGCAACATGCTGTTCCCTTTTTCTTGCAACGTCTGCCGTCTCGTTGTAGTCGATATCTTCTTCGAAATACCGTTCTGGTAGACTAAGTAGTCTTCTCCCGATTACAAGGTGAGAGGGCGTTAACGGTTCTTCGAGTTCCGATGAATAAAGATATGTAAGAGGTCTTGAGTTTAATACCGATTCGATTTGTATAATGATGGTCTGTATCTCATCATAAGAGAGTTTCGCCTTTGATAAATTCTTTTTAAGACATGATTTTATTCCGCGTATTAGTCTCTCGTAGAATCCACCCCACCATGGGGCCTTAGCAAGGTTAAATTTCCATCGTATCTTTCTATCTGTAAGGTAATTACTTATTTCCCTTGACTTGAAGAGCTTGACGAGTATTTTTGAAGCCGCTTTGAATGTTTTTGCATTATCTGTTACGATGATTCTTGGAATCCCTCTTCTACTAACGAAACGCTTGAGACACAATAAAAAGGTATTGGTTGTCATATCTGGTACAACTTCAATGTGTAACGCTCTAGTGGTAGCACACGTAAATAAAGCTATATACACCTTCTTCAGTGAATTGTCTTCCGTTCTTACGTACAGAGGGCCTGCAAAGTCAATGCCGACTGCGTCAAATGCGTGTGCCTCGTAAACGCGAAAATCTGGCAGTTGGCTCATTTTCGGTTCTCCGTATGACTGGCCTTGGATACGGATGCACAATCTGCACGGTCTGATTGTCTTCTTCACAAGCTGACGGCCCTTGACAATCCAAAATCGTGATCGTAAGTCTGCAAGGGTCTCCTTCACGCCGTTATGCATGACGTTCGAATGACTTTGAAGGATGATCAGGATGGTCAACTGGCTGTCTCTAGGTAGTAATATGGGATTCTTGGCTTGAACATCTAGATTTGAATTATTCAGACGACCACCACATCTCAAAATTCCATCCTTATCCTTGAATACATCGAGTTGTGGCTCTATTTTCTTGACGTAGGCCTTGTTGATGGTCATTTGTGCGGACTGAATAAGGATATTTTCTGCCGTTTCCATTTCCTTAGCTGAGAGTTCTTCTGTTTTTCTGTCGTCTCTATTTCTAATGTTGTAGATAAATCGAAGTACGTACGCTGTTATTCGTAACACCTTGTTGTAAGAGCTGTATCTTTCAATATGGATTATTTCTGGAAGATTGTGCGTAATCTCTGCGGACGTACTTAGAACCGTTGTCTTAGAAGGGTCTGAAGCTTTCAACTCGCTGCTGCAGTCGCTTGGCATCTCTTCTGTCTCGAACAATTCTTGAGCTATAGGAATCGATACGTGATCATTTGCAAGCCAAGTTGGGCCTCTCCACCATGTCGATCCCTCTGCAAGCTTTGCCACACTCGCCTTTCTTGTGGGTATGTCTGCTGGATTTTCTTTACCCCTACAGTGCAACCACCTTTCAGGGCCAACAAGTTTTCTTATTTCTTGTACTCTGTTTTCCACGAAAAGTTTCCATTCCTTTGATGCTCCCTTGATCCAATAAAGAGCGCTTATAGAGTCGGTAAAGCAATGTGATATGTCTATCTCTATCAAGGGACTGAGCATTTCTTTGAGTGCAGTGATCAACCTTGCAAGAATCAGGCATGATAACAACTCGAGTCGAGGGATAGTCATTCGAGAAAGAGGAGCAATTCGTGACTTTGACATAACAAGGGTTACAGATGCTTTATCGTCCGTTGTAACTCTGGCATAGACGACAGCAGCATACGCTTTTTCTGAGGCATCGCAGAAACCAATCAACTGAATTCTTTCGGGTTTTTTAATTGATGGGATATCGCTGAAGTAATATCTTGGCACAGACACCTTCCCGATGCGCTTGAGCTGTGACATCATGACTATCCAATCTTTCTGGAAATGCTCTGGAACTTGTTCATCCCATTCGAGCTTTGATTCGAAAAGCTGTTGTAAGAATACTTTCAAGGGTGTGCTGATGGGAGTGATTAGTCCTAATGGGTCGAATAAGCTCGCTATTGTTCTTAAAATAGCTCTCTTCGTGACCTTGTTTTCCTTTGTTAATTCAGCCAAATGTGACAGCTTGAAGCTAAGCACATCAGTTTCACTGTTCCATGGAACACCTAGCACCTTGGCATCACTTGCTTCTTCTGTCGTGAGTTTTCCAGTTGTGGATTTGGCGAAGGATTCATCATCTTCGCGATGCATTCGAGTGTTTTCACAGTTGACTGCATCTGAGCTCTCTTGTTGTCGAATTGCATTCATTACTTCTGACGAATTGGAGCGCCATTTTCTCAGATTAAAACCTCCTTTCTGCATCAATCTTTTTGATTTTTCATACAATTCAAAAGCTTCTTCGATTGTGTGACTTCCTGAGTTTATGTCGTCAGCATATAAAGAGTTGATGAGCTTGTTGCATATTTCTGGTTCTTCTGCGGCGTAACTTTCAATATGTCTCCTGAGCGTGGCATTCAGAAGAAACGGGCTGCATGAAACTCCAAATACCACTCGGCAGAATCTATACTCTTGTATCTCCATTGTTTCTTCAATATTCGTGAACCACAGAAAACGCAGTACATCGCGATCAGAGTTGTGAATGGATATCATTAGAAACGCCTTTTCGATGTCTGACGTCAGAGCTACTCGATGAAGCCGGAATTTGACGAGAATTTCTGCAACTGTCTTAAGGAGACATGGTCCTTCGAATAGGCAGTTGTTCAAGCAGGCTCCTCCAGCAACGCTAGCGGATGCGTCATACACAATTCTAACCTTTGTTGTTGACTTGTCTTGTCTCACGACGGGATGATGCGGCAGATAGTGGGTATGGCCTACTGGGGCTTCTTGGTCGTCCTTTACCCTTTCAATTATGCCCATTTCTTCTTGTAATTTCATTATAGAGCTGTATTCTTTCATTAAATTTGAATCTGCCTTTAATTTGTGAGACAGTCCTTGAAGTCTCTTGCGACACAAAACGTAGTTATCTGGCAGAAGAGGATGGTTCGGCTTCCAGGGGAGCTTAACTTCGTAACGCCCGTTCTTGAATTGAATCTCTTCTTCGAACTGTTGATAGACCGAGTTTTCCCTCCTTTGATCTATTCCAAGACTCTCCAATTTCCAGAAGTCAGATACTGTGTCGTCTAGGGTACGTTCTGCCACCTTTAAAACGTGTGTTTGCGTCAGGTTCGTGGATACAGGCCTTAATTCCTTACAATTTTGTATTTCTCCGGACAGTATCCATCCAAGTGTAGATTCAAGGGCACAAGGACCCCCTTTCTCCCCCCTTATACATCCTCCAGATACGAATGACCAATAAAAGTCCAGTCCAATGAGAATATCAATTTCTGAAGAGCATGAGGATATTTGGAAATCAGCTAAGGGGAGAGTTGCAAGATGAGGGTATGCTTGAGTTGCAAAATTTATCTCCTGATTTTGTAGTGGTGAGCAGACAACGGGAACAACATAAGCTGTAACGTAGACAATCGTATCGTTATATGGACTTCTCACACAGAACTGAGTGACGTCACATACCTTGATTTCGCCTTCTTCTTCTCCGAAAGTTTTTATGGTCAATGTTTCGCGGCCAACGGTTGGCAGGGCTAAGGAGTCTCGTAATCTTGCGGAGATGTATGACCTTTGGCTTCCACTATCGAAAATTAGACGCGCCGCGGCCGTTTGCTGAGAATTCGTGGCCGGAGAAATGTAGCCTTTGGCCGTCTGCAAAAGAACAGCATTTTTTGCATCGACAAACAAAGTAGACGTTGAGGGGCCATGAGGCTGCGGCATGCTTGAGGCACCTGGACGAGTGTTGTCACCGGCGCCTATCCGTGTCCCTTTTGGTAATTGACCAATTTGCACCTCTGACTGTACAAAATTAACACCAGGCGCTCGGGGATTAACACCCTGATGGACTGATGACTGATGCAACTGTAGAGGATTAGCTTGCTCAGCGTGGGGTGCTTGACCTCTCGACTCACATATGCTCACATGATGACGTAGTTTGCAGGAATAGCATCGAATGTTGCTAGAACAGGCTCTTGACAAGTGTCCTTTTTCAAACAAACATAACATCGTCCTTGTTTCCTCAGGATTTCTTTTCTTGCTTGTGGGTTGGAAACAATGTGGCATTTTGCTGACTGGTGTGTTCCCTTGCAAAATGAGCATGTGATTTTTCCATCCGACGAAAAAAAGGCTGATGTTGTGTACGGCGCGCTGGCAGCATTTATTTTACTTGTGCTAGAACTACTTTGCTTCAAAAGGCTGCATTGTTCACGCGCTTCAAGTTCGGCTTTCAAAATAGTCATGATATAATCAAGCTTCCAATTTTCACCCTTTGCCCCCTTCGTAATTTCTAAACGAATTTCATCAGGAATTTTGCTCATTAATACTGGAACCAAAAGTGCCCCGTATTGTTCAAAATCGATTCCCAGAGACTTTAAACTACGCACATTTACTTCGATAGTGTCAAACAGCTTTCTAAAAGCCTTAAGATCCCTGTCAGACGATACCTTTTGTAGATTTAGTAATGTTTCCATGTGTGCATTCATGATAACTTGTTTTTGAGCAAAACGCTGTCTTAATATGTCTATTGCTTCGTTATAATTCGCCCCGGTTATTTGTATACCCGAAATCGCTGTTTCTGCTGGGCCTTCTAAGAGAGATTTCAAATGCCTGAACTTGTTGGTGGGAGTTAGAGATGTACTGTTATGAATCACGTCAAATGCATCCCACCATTCTGGCCACTTTCTTGGGTCACCTTGAAATTTGGGTAACTGAAGTTTTGGCAATTTCGCTGCATTTTCAGGCACTGAAATTTGGCGGCTAGGTAAAGAGGTTTCTGTCGAGCTCACGTTTTTTGTTACTCCTAGTTTGAGCTCGTCCCGTTTTGCATCTATTCTTATAATAAATCCCTGAATTTCAGACCTAAGTTCTTCAGATTCTAAAACTGCAGCTTCTACATCATCGTCGTCAATGAGGTTGAAAATTTCATCATCAATACTCCGCAAAACAGTTAATTTATCTTTTAATGACACAGACAAATGTTCGAGTTTAAAGAGATTTACTTCATCAGATTCAAAAACATGTTTTGCTTCAGTTATTAATTTTGTACAGTGAGCTTTGTAGCCTCCTCGGATTCTTTTCTTTTTCGCAAGCAAGGATGTTGAAGCTGGCCTAGAGGGAGCTGTGGCGCTGCCGCTATCAAGAGACATTGTGGGCTACAAACCTATCTACATCCCCATAAACATTTAAACTCAAATAGATAAATCAATAACATAAATCCGGCGAAGGTTAAGACCATTTAGAATATTATCCCTGCTTAGGTTCAATATCAGGCCTAGGTAGGGAAATTCTTTTGGTATTTCCACCTAGGGTAGCAGAGTTAGATTAGGTACGAAAAAATTGTTCTAAGAGGACTGTATATAAATATCGAATAAGGAAAAAAATGAATATATATATATATGACAAAATTATAATACGATAAGTGTTACTTGTCTGTTCGTTCACTTTGTCTTTGTCTTTGGTAGAATTCAATTTCGCATAGAGAGTTTCAACGTTCACTTTGTCTTTGTCTTTGGTAGAATTCAACTTCGCATAGAGAGTTCCAACGTTCAAGAGTGATCTTCTCCAATTTCGTGAGATTCCTTCGGTTTTACGTACTTCGTATTCTTGCATACATTCGAACAATACTGAGAATTCCAACTCATAAAATCATAAAAATATAAAAGCTATAAAAACGGGTTTCACCCCAGCCTTAAGCCCCAGGACACGTCTCGTGAGCAGCAAAGCGCCACCGCAATTTCTTACATATAGTTAGGATTAGGATCCAAAAGATTACCATGATATACGGGAGAATCAAATAAAGTAAAAGTCTCAGTTTGAACAGCATTTTGAAAAATTAGTAATTTGCGAAATTTTGCAAAATACAGTTTTTTACAGCTACTCAAATGGGGCCGTATCAACATAAATCACGTCGGTAGGGTATGATATGTCAACAAAATGAGGGAACCGATATGAAATGAAACCGGTATCGTGTGAACAGAGCTTAATATTTGTTCCAGGTTACTAAACAAAAACCATTAGCAAATAACCTTAGTTGGATGGTCCTCAGAATGTTTTACCATTGTCAATCATAAGACTGAAGGTGGTGTTCTCTCATCATTTGAACCATTTAGTTTTGGGCTGTCGGTGCACCAATCGCAAAGACGGCCATAAATAAAACCCCAACCGTTTTTGAGGGGGTTGAGAAGAAGAACAATGGCCTTCTTCCGCCACGAGCGAAGCTCCCCCAAACCCCCAAAAAAACGCAAACGGAACATAAGAACAGAGAAAAGGCCCGGGAGAGAACACCACCTTACAGCAACACCTTAGTATTGTTACAGCTCTCAATTCCTCATAGTCTTCCTAAACATAACTTGATGCGGAACAATCATTTAACTAGAAAAGAATTAAAACTTTTAAAAAAACCCACCAGTGAAGTCAGCAAAAAAGAGAAGAATAACAGTAACACAATCGGTATCTTCGAACTTTGATTCTGATGAAGATGCATCTGCTTGGGGACTTGTCAGTAACACCAAGGTTCTCGGCGCTCAAACTTGAGTGCCTCGGCACACAAAGGACAATTGCCAATAGCACTAAGGGTCTTGTGTTACATAACCAAGTGCCTCACGCAAAGAGGACACTGCCAGTAACACCGAGGGTACGTTTCCCCTCATAACCAAGTGCCTCCACACACAGAGGACACTTGGGAAGAACACCAAGCTTCCATGAGAACAATGTCTCAGTTTTTTTTGTAAGTAGTTCATGCCCCAGATCGACTAAAGCGCAGCCGAGCAAGTGCACGAAGGGCCAACTGAAAAAAAGATATAATCACGTAACGATAAAAATGGGGAAGCGTTTGTCAAAAGTCAAATCATACAAAGAAAATAAAAGTCAAAAATGGTTATCAAAAAGTAAACAAGAATAAATCCAAAAAACCATAGTCATAAACGATTGGGCTTCAACTACACTGTAGTCGAGATACATTATAAAGTAAAAAGATATGTATAAAATTAATAAATCATCGCGCATGCAGTCATCTATATCTTCTTTACAATAATAATGAATGGATTCTAAAATGAAAAAAAAATATGGTCAAATTTGATATAGAAAGATAATTACAATATAGAAATATTTAGAAGAACCAATATATTTAGAAGATAACACTAGTCTTTGATGAGTATTCCAATATAAACTTGAACGCTTCACTAGACCAACGCCCCATAGCTTTTATTCAACGTTCCGTTAAAACCAAGGGTTGCAGCAATGATCGCCACTCCCTACTCTAAAGCTGCGAAGGGTTTAAATGTCCAGGTACCCCAGGGGGCCAATAAGGTTGATTATAAAATATCGTTCAATCTAGCCTTTGTTAATGGTTTTGTATCTTTAAAAATAAACAATGGACCTGATGAAGAACCCCTTAGGCATATATAATTTAATCAATGCCGAAACTGGACAGATTAACGAATCTTGTCTGGCTAATACCACACACAAGTGCCTCCACACACAGAGGACACTTGACCAAAACACCAAGGGTAGTTTCCCCTCATAACCAAATGCCTCCACACACAGAGGAAAAAAGCTTGAATACTGAAGTGTTTTGAATTAAAAACGTCAAGCTTTCATGACAACAATGTCTCAGTTTTGTGCAGTAGTTCATTCACCAGATCAGCTATTGCGCATCCGCACAAGTGCCCGAAGGGCCCAACTGAAAAACAGCTAAGATCACATAACAACAAACTTCGAAAGCATTATATCAAATCCAAACAATACAATGAAAAAAAATGTCAAAAAAGATTATCAAAAAGGCAAACAAATGATAAAACCGATAAATCATAGTTATAAACGATTGGGTTTCAATTACAGACTACACTGTAGTCGAGATGTATTATCATAAAGTAATAAATAAAGAATTAAGAATTCATCGCGCATGCGTTCATCTGAACGTTGTCATCAAAAAACTAATGAATATTCTCCAAATAAAAAAGGATATATTTAATACAGTTGTTAAAAAAACACAATTTAGAAATGTCAAGCAAAACAAAGACACTTGGAAGCTAAATAAATCTCTGATGACAAATTTGAATTTAAATGCTTCAAATGACCAAAACTTCCCATAGCTTTTATCAAATGTTCCAGGAAGCTAGATGTTAAGGCTATATTGGCTACCCAAACTCACGAGGTATTGCGGGTACACAAAATTAGAAAAAAAGGCTTGAATTAGGCACTGTTCCTGACAAATCAATATTCCACCTAAATTTACTTTCTGTTAGTAAAGTGATATTTCTCGCTTGATATTTAAACAATGATTTATCATGTAGTATGTCCACACCAATTTAAAGCATTTGGCATGATTTAAAATAAATGGTTCTAAATATCATGGGTCATTTTTTTAACAATCGAAAGAAAAACAAGAGTCGTTACATAAAATTTTGTCTTGAAATCGAAGGCTCACTTATTTTGACCAACACCTTTCTCTTATGCAGGTTCATAAGTTCTTACGGGTTTTCATCATTCCTGGAGAATAGCTTACTATATAAACTCGAGCAGACATGCTATAAAAACCTACTTGCTTGAATTGAGCATCAAATTCATTCCACGTGCCAGCGTAAGCAAAATTCTCTCGAATTTTAACATGAACAGCACGCTCAATAAGAGCGAACACAATTTTCCTTTCATGCTCAACGTAACAAGCTCACTGATTAGTAGATTCAATAATCAAAGATCAATAGCAAATAGATTGAAATTGTGAAAAGAAATAAATCTCATATCTAAAAACAGCAGCATTGAATAAAGGAAACAATCAGCCCTTTCAAATATAAATAATGACAAATTTTATCAATGCAAAAGAAATCTTGATGGAGAAAGCTTGGGCAATAAACTAAAAACTCCATGCAAACCTCATGATCAAAAGCAGCATGTTGCACATATTAAATTTGGGGATTGTCCTTCAATTTGTTTTATCACCACGCTCCTTTATTGATAGAAAAAACACTTTGAACAAAATATTGCCTTCTCTGACGAGATACAATCTTAAGTGAAAATTTCGAAATCATCTCTCAGCTAAGCTTTGAAAGCTGATACTCTTCCGCTAATGAATGAAAATACCAAAAAGGCAAAGAAAACACCAAAAAGGTAAAATTTTCTTATGGAAATTGCACAACAAAATTTAACAGACTGTTAGAAATCAATTCTCATATCATAAAGTACTTCAGAATATTATTCTCCTTTACTTTATCGTTACAGAAGATTCAAGTATATGCTCCATTGCGATTTATCACTATGAAATTTTATTATCACTGCGTGGTAAAATAAAAACTTTTAAGATATTCAGGAACCAGGAGCGGTGGCAAATGAAAACGGCATCAACAAGAAATGTTTGCAAATTGTAATTCCTTTCAGTTCGCATTCTTAGCCAAGGAGCATAACACGAAGAAAGAAGTTAAAAGCACAATTATAGTGTTAAGGCTTAAGCACCCAATTGTCTTTTCAAGGGCGCTTACGAAATAACTTTGCTCATAAAATTGAACTAAAAACAAATCTCCATGCTAATGTACCCCACTTAAGGCTAGAAACCCTATATCGTTCCAGTAAAAGAGAGGCAAATAATATAGAAACCTTAGAAACAACTAAGCTAAAATCGTCTTGCATAAAATGGCCTAATTCAGAAACCCTTCACGCATCTAAAACGCATCTAAACTTTGGAATACTTTGGAATTTCTAAGCATCAACACCACCAATAACAAAACTCCAGATGCTGTTGGCTTTAAAGCGAGCAACAGTTGAAAGAAATATAACGGCTACTAAAGGGCAAAAGACACGACCGGAGTCACGCAAATTACAAAAAAATAAATCTTATTGTCTTATTCATCCATGTTGGCAATATATAAAAAGGTGTTACTAAAGAGCCGTTAATAATTGCTACCCAACAAATTTGGTGGCGAAGTGATTATGGATCTAGAACGCTCCAACTCGAACTTATACCAGGAGAAATTGCCAAAACACCAAGCATTACATGAAATAGCTCAAAAAAACATACCTGATTAATCTGTAGAGAAGCGCATACCTGGCGAGTCACCGTTTGACTCAGCTCATAGCTAGCTCTCATCGAGACGTCAAGTAAAAAATAAAATAGCCTACTTGCATCGAGGTTTCGCAAAGGAAAAACTTTTCCTCTCCAAAGTCCAACTTCAAGTTGTCGTGCAACGTGTGAGAATGAAACTGTGCTAAGACAAAGTTTATATACCCAAAGCCAATGCACACTTGCACGCTGGTTGCTTTAGCCGTATAAAAACACAATGTAAAGCTTACTCGAGCACTGCTACAATAAACACAAACTCCACAATTGTGCAATCTGTGCCCAAAAACAAAAGCCCAAGGGGCACCTAAAAGGCGTACCCTGTCACATATTAAACGTGATAAAATTTCATTTAATCAAGCTTTAATATTCGTATCGGATTGGCTCAGTGAATCCGATATGAAATGAATCCGGTATCATGTGAACAGAGCTTAATATTCGTATCGGATTGGCTCAGTGAATCCGATATGAAATGAATCCGGTATCGTGTGAACAGAGCTTAATATTCGTATCGGATTGGCTCAGTGAATCCGATATGAAATGAATCCGGTATCGTGTGAACAGGGTCTTAGGTCGCGTCATAAAATTCTCGATGTGTTTGCTTACCTTTGGAAGTAAAGTGAGCCTTTATACAAACGTAAAAACATAAAACAACAGAGATTCCAGGCAGGTTTTTCAGTATAAAAATATTTCTGCAATGATCAAGCTCCCATGTCAATGTGAATGTTAAATATAATAATAATAAATAATTTGTTTAAAGTTGGCGTACTAAATGAACGGTTGATAGCTATAAAGAAGCTAATTAAGGCCAACTATCTAATAAGAGTTAGTATGAAATAAAAATATACGATACAATATTAAAAAGGTTTAAGGTATAATGTTCTAAATAAAACCTAACCCAGCAATAAATTTTTTACACAATCTACAGTCGCATTCTATAGGGTGTGCTCTTAATTCTTTTTTAAATGTTGCCAATGATTGGGACTCTCTTATACTGTGAGGTAGTGTTTGCCACAGTTTTTGACCTAAATATCTCACAGTTTCTATACCATAAGAAGTTGTCCTGGCTTTTGGAATGCAAAGATTATTTTTAGTTCGCAAATCATAATGTACATTTCTTGTTTCAAAAATCTCACTCATGAAACTAGGGTTCAGGTTATGTTTGGTTTTGTATATTTCTATCACCAAGTACTGTAGATTGCGTTGGTGAATTGATACTGCATTATCCAAAGTCAGCAATGCTTCGTAGTCAGCATGACTGTCTTTATAAACAATTCTGAGTGCTCTTTCGTGGATTTTATTTACTTTAGCATTCAGACATCTGTCATGGAACATCCAAATTAGGGGGCAGTAACTAAACTGAGCTTTTATGAAGCTGTTCATTAGGAGACGCAGTTTATCAGAACCCATAAATGGCGAAACTCTAGCAAGAGCATGCAGTTTTTGGCTGGCTCTTTTGCATAAATTTGAGACGTGACTTTTGAAATTAAGATTTTTATCTATTATCACCCCTAGCAGTTTTTCTTCAGAGCTTTCTTCAACAATGGCCTCACCGATTTTGATCTTAAAGTCATCTTGATTTGTTCCAAAAGTAAGAAGATGACATTTCCCTGCATTCAATTTCATAAAGTTTTCTGGAAACCATTTTGATAAAATAAGAGCATCAGTTTCTAGCCGTTCTAAAACTTTATCTAATTGACAGTCAGCTGCAAAAATCGTAGTATCATCAGCAAAGTTACATACTGCAGTATCAGTTACCATTAAGAATAAATCATTAATATATAAATTAAATAGAAGAGGCCCAAGGACTGATCCTTGTGGTACACCTGCAAAGGTTACTCGCCAAGTGCTGGATGAACCATTTAATTTTACCCTTTGTCTTCTACCGGACAGGTAATTATAAATCAATAATTGAGCATCTTTACAAAAACCATAGGCATTTAATTTCGCAATTAATAGCTCATGGTCTATGCAATCAAACGCTTTTGAGAGATCCATTAGCAAGGCACCAACCACCCCTTTTTATCTAGGGAATTCTTGCAGATATCCATTAATCTCAACAGCGCATGCTGTGTGTTGAAACCTTTCCGAAAACCACATAAGTAGGAAACTAGGAACGTATCCGCGAAGTCGACCATCTGAGCATATAGAAGCCGTTCAAAGACCTTTGATAATGCGGATAGAACGGTGATAGGTCGATAGTTTCGTTTTTCTGTAGTTTTGTCACTTTTGAATAGTGGAGTTATGTCTCCTAATTTAAGATCTTCAGGAAACGTTTTCTGGAGCAATGAATTATTGAAAATTGTCGTCAGTAATGGTGCAAAAATGTCTTCGTTTTCTTTCAGTATCCGCGGAGGAATACTTTCAATTGTAGACGCTTTTTTTGTATTTAGTCTCAATAATTCATCATTGACTGCCTGCATTGTAATTGGTTTGAATTCGAAGAATGTGCCATGGTTTACCTTATCCTTAATCTTGCGGATGCTAGGATGATGTTTATATTTTTAAACAACAATTTCAACAGGATCCAGCAAATGGTCTGTCGAATTGAGAATGCATTCACCAGGGGCAATGTCAATTGTCTTTGTGATATTTGTAAAAAATTCATTAAGGATCTCAGCTATTTCACTGTCATTCGTAATAAACTTTTCATTTTCGATAAGCGTATAAACTCCGACCGCTTCATCAGTACATTACTGTTTTTAATACATGTTGGTATTAAAATAATAGAAGTTTCTTTCATGGTGTTGGTGACTATAATGCTTGAAAGATAATAGTTATGTGAACAAAACCTGAAGTTATGAGTCGAATACCTCAATGGAAAACATTTCTTCAAGGCAAGCACCTGCCAAAATGCTTACAGAAAATCCTCTGTCCCATAGGTTCGGCCCCCTTAGATTCGGGCATCTGATATTTTAGGGCAAAATTCGGGCTGTAGACCTTTCCAAAAACAAAAAGGATAAGAAAAACTACATTTTGAGTATGCTTAAAAATCTCTGAGGTGAAAACGTCAAGTGGTCGTAATTGTGAGCGGGATATGGTGAAAATCTACTGGGTGAAAAAATACGAAAAAATGACAAGAACAGCAACAGCCTAATTTTTGCACTGTATGGTGTCCAAAAGGATGTTTTTGCTAAATTTTTGTCTTCAGCAATTATACAAATCGGGCTCAAAAGCATATGTTGAAACTTGTTGGCAAATGCTTTGACAGTCCAAAATGAGCGGCGAGCTTGGCAAGCGAATAGAGGACTGTTCTCCGCTGAGCATCTATGTCCACTGCCTTTGCCGTTAGTTGACTCTTGCAGAAAGCTAGTCAATAAGAAATGGTCTTATTGTTGTTCAAGGTCACTTCAATTTCATTTAGGCCAACACCAAAAGACATGTATTTTCAAGAGAAAAGTTGAAGATGAACCGTCATATAGCTAATAGGGACAAACCGCAACGCATTGTGCTTGCCAAGGGGGAAGGCAGTGGCCAGGACACTTATTTTCTTTGCAAGGATAAGGACCCCAAAACCCATCTAGAAAGCAAAGCTCTGTTCAATTGTTTCTACAATGTAATAGATAAAGTTTTGGAAGAAATCTATGCGCAATTTAGTTATAGTTACTATCGCATTTTATGTGCTTAGGCGTAACAGAGGCCCCTGGGCCCTAAGCAAAATACCGCTATGAGACTTCTATTCACAGACAGCAAAAAGATCACATTAAATGGTGTAGAGCATGTCAAACACAACAGAAAAAGAAAAAATGAGAATTAATTTCTCGTTAGCTAGTGAGAGCTGGGTTTTAGAGCTTCAGTTGAGGAACTTTCAAAGTTTTCTAAAGTTATTTTAGTATCAACAGTAAACTTTTTTTGTTTTTTCAAGTACAGCTCTGTTTAACCCCAAACTGGAATCTCTCTGTTTTCTACGTACGCTGCGATCTTTATGGTACATACATATATACATACGCACATACATACATACATACATACATACATACATACATACATACATACATACATACAGAATTTTATGTGATATGCAGGTTTGCTAATAGGCAGCATGTAGCTGATATGAAGCATTTCTCAAGGGTCAAAGATCAATCTTTCGCAGGAATCTGTCCAATAAGCTTGATTTTTTGAAATACTTACTGATGCACTAGATGCAGTAAGAAATTTAACTTTAATGTTGGCTTTGAGAAGTACCCTTGGGACCTCTTATTTCCTATTTTAAATTTGTCTTCTGGTCGTGGAGCTGGTTGTTGCAAACTTTCTCTTTGTTTGTTTGTCATTTTATGAGCAAATTTATCATCAGAGCTTGATATTGATGACTTGCATGCATTATAAACAAAATTAACATGCTCTTTGGGTTATCTCTTTATTTGGGATAGTTGCTCTACCAATTGTCTATGCACCAGAAGAGGGGTTATTCTTATAGGCTTTGCTAAAATTTGATTTGCCATATTTTCTGCACTTGTTACCAGTAGCACTTCAGTCTCTGGGCTGGAAAATTCACAGATCAAGGATAATCTCCTTAAAAGTGTATGAAATGTATCAATGCTTTCATCTTTAAATTGTCTTGCCTATCATTGAAAGACTGAGAAGAAACCTTCATTCTAAGCTTTACGTTTCAGACAGCCGTAGGCATTTAGTTTATCAGCTGCAAATGCAAAATCTTAAGCCTACAAGCTCCAGGAAGAGCTTTGAAAATACGACAGACACTGTCATTCGCACATTGAATAAGCATCACTGTCTTCCCTGTATCACCACAAATATTTGTTGCAATTAGATAATAGGTAAAGGAATCCATGTATTTTTCTATCTAAGGCTTTGGCTATATTGATCAACGTTCACACCAAGTGGTGGTGACCTTAAAATTGCCAAACGCCCCAGAAACTATGATCCTCGTTGCTAGATGTATTATTTTGCTTGTCTTGTGCTTTTACCGCCATATTCTCTTCTCTACATGTCCTAAGGACAAAGCAGATTACAACGATTATGTAACTGCTCTGCAGTCATCCTGTATGCATGCCAAATCAAGTTTTGATTTTTGACTTCGAAAAGAGCTCTAATTTCACCGCTGCGAAATATTTCCCAATAGGCGCCTAAAAATGTTTAGTTTTGGGGAAAATCACAGTATAAGTTCGCAGAAAAATCACAATATAATTTCCTGGAAATCATAAAGGGACTGGAGACAGACGATTGTTAAATGACAATGTTAAATGTTTGAGGCAAAGTCGGAATGCTTCCAAAGCTGTCAACATGATAGCATTAAAAAGCATGGTTCTGGGGGAGCCGCAAATCATTTAGTAGTTAAGGGTCCTTTTTGGTTCTTCGTAGGGTCATAGGGGTCCTAGGGTCTTAGGGGTCCTAGGGTCATAGGGGTCCTAGGGTCATAGGGGTCCTAGGGTCATAGGGGTCCTAGGGTCATAGGGGTCCTAGGGTCATAGGGGTCCTAGGGTCATAGGGTCTGGTTTTTCCAGTATGCCAAATCAAGTGACTTTTGTCAGCTGCATTATTATGTGTGTATGCAATTAGAAACTATTTAATTTGCATGTCTTTTACTTTCAAAAAAAAGATAACAAGGTTTTTGTTAATAATAAATTTTTTTCAAAGCCGCTTTTGTTTCAGGTTATTGCAGCTTATATCATGGTATTTTGAGATGAAGTCACAACTTGAATTTTACGTCAACGGTTAGTAGCCTCTTGTTGATTCTTTAGAAGAATTTGCAGTCTTTATCCCTGGAAAGAAGTCGTTGCAGACAGTTTCTGTATCATCTGTGGAGCTGGCCATTTTCGTCTCTATACGTATTGCTTTGAGATGAAGTCCCACACAACTGAATGCAATTTACGTAAATGATAAATAATAGGGACTGATATGATAAATTGCCAAAATCAAAGCAAAGCAAAGCAGTTAAGCAAACTTTGTGCAAATATTTCAGGGGCGTTATGTTAGTGAAAATGTTTTGTATACAAGAGGCAATAGAGAGAAAGGGGTTGTTCAGTGACTTCAGACATCTTGAAACTTTAAATAGCTTTTTGTTTAGTTATACCCTCGATTAATAAAAACTTTCATTTGATTGGTCAGAACTTTTACATCTAAATGCTTTTTAAACCTGGAATGTTCAAAATAATTACTTTCGATTTTTTCTTTCATCTTGATTCCGAGCATATATGATAAAAGAACATGTGGGTAATGTTGAGAGAAAATCTTTTATCGCCGCATAATTGCAAAATAAGGTCTTGGTACCAAAAAAAAATTGCGCGAACGATCTCTCTAATCTCGTTTCATTAAGTTTTCATCAAATAATCAGTAACAAACTTGTTCAATGTCTCCTGTAGCACCTCTTCAATCATTGTGGGAATTATGTCTAATCCAAAAATATAATAGAAATAGAGTATCCATATGCTAATGTTTTATTTACTATTCATATCGCATTTGTTAAAAAAAGTTGCCAGAAGATTTTAATACGCATCAGGCCTGGTCATTAGTTATTTTCAGGTGAGCTATTCATAGATAAATATGAATAGAAACAAACGAAATTTTGATTTCAATTAGAACAATTTATCTTCTATAGCGATTTAGAAAAGCTATCTGTAGCACTCCTCTAGCATTTAAGGAGAGGCTGGAGGGGAGCAAGCTATGGCTCTCGTCAAATGGCCAGGCCTGCACATGCTTTAAAACTATTTACGACGCAAACAGCTTGAGCTTCTTCAAAACGATTGTAACATTAATCCAAGTTATATAGCATTGCGCCTTTTCTAACAGGGCAGAAAGTTGTGGAGAAAGATCCTGATCCGGAATGGACTCTGTTGTTCTATTTACGAGAAAAACTGAGCTTATGTGGAACAAAACTGGGATGTGGGGAGGGTGGTTGTGGTGCTTGCACTGTGATGGTGTCAATGTACGAGAAGGAGACGAAGACGATTAAGCACATGTCGGTGAACGCTTGCCTTGCTCCTGTTTGTGCGATGCATGGCCTAGCTGTTACTACAGTTGAAGGCATCGGTAGCACGAAAACAAAACTTCATGCAATACAAGAAAGAATGTCGAAGATGCATGCCTCACAGTGTGGATTTTGTACGCCAGGTGAGTAGCACTATATGGACTCACTCATGCAATTATTGAGAAAGGTTGAACAAGATTTTTCTACTTGAAATTTTTTCACTTCTCTGGGAAGAAATGTGTTGACAACATTAGACCTCACTCAATTTTATGGATTGTTATAAAAGTTATAGAAATCATAAAGTTATCGCTCAATTGACTCCCATTAGTGCATGACGTCATCTAAAAGTTAAAACAATTTTGTGCAAATGGCGTTGAAGTCTCCTGCTCCTGAACGCGTTCTGCTTGACTTTGAAGATTTTGTCATTCTTTGTTCCAATCATGAGAATCCTATTTCTTCAGATAATTAATTTCATCTCTTCCAAACTATCATGTTAGGGATCACGGCCATTTGTTATGCCTAACCCGCTGTTACTACCTTTTCTCTCTCCAATAGACCTTGCCCCTAATTACGTCGTGACGAAACGAATTCTGGTACTTGTAGTTAAACCCGTGAACATTTGTTTATGTTTCGTACGGCGAACGGACGAAGTTCTGTTATGATCCAACGCTCTTTGCTCGAATAATCAAACAAGTCATGAAAAATACGGTAGAATATACCGAGCAGCACATCTCAAGGTTTTCATAAAGCTCTTTCTTGGAAATCAGCGCTGTAGAAAATCATTCCGACGGCAATTTGACAGCGAGCAATGATATGCGGAAAAGTGAAAAATATAGGACCAAGGGGATATTAACCTCCGACAACCAACCCTTACAATGTTTTGAAATCTGAAGTCATCAAACGAACCTCAGCCTCAGAACAAAAGGATCTTGATCAACTGCTGATTTCGGAAGATCTGGGAGACCGAAAACCTTCTCAACTCCTCCGAAAAATGCGTCAGTTGCTTGGTGATAACAACCTGGAAAGCGGCATTTTAAAGTGACTTTTCCTGCAACAGTTGCTACGAAGTATCCAAATTATTTTGGCATCAACCCCTGACACCGGCCATTTCGACGAGCTTGCCCCCCTAGCAGACAAAATTCTTGAAGTTGCTCCTCCACAGCCATTCGTCTCAAGCATCTCGCCATCCAGCTGACTTCCCCGTATCAAAGTAAATCCACGACCTCCGCAACCAAGTCAACAGCCTGACAACTCAACTGGCTGCACTTGTCAATCAAGGTCGACTCCAGCCAGGTTCTCGCACATGCTTCACATGGTACCAAAGCCGATCTCTTCATGGACAAACAATTTTCTCTAAAATCGACCTTGTTAAAGCCTACCATCAGATTCCAGTACATCCCTTTGACATTCCAAAAACTGACATTTCAACGACATTTGGTTTATTTGAAATCAACCGTATGCCTTTTGGTCTTCGGAACGCTGCTTTAACATGCCAACGCTTCATCGATGAAGTCCTCCGAGGCCTTCATTTTGTATATGCTCACATCGACGACTTCCTTGGACACCAGGTTTCAGCAGATGGAATTTCTCTGCTTCCTACCAAAGTCCAAGCCATCCAGGATTATCAGCCACCAACTTCAACGCGCAAACTCAGAAAATTTTTAGGTTTAATCAATAGACCACTTTTGCAATGACGTCAAATGGTTTTTTAAACGAGGTGTGAAATTGAAAACGAGAATACCGATGTTCCAGTTGCCTTGGCATTTTCGCACAACTATCAAAACACCGATCTTGTTTGGAAAATTAGAAGCGTTTGTTTGATTAAACTTGATCAGTTAAGATCTTGAAATGGAAGAGTTTCAATCGTTGCTTCCTGAAGGAAAAGTTGTCGAGTGCTTGGAAGATTTGGGGTCATTAACAGTAGCGGAATTAAAGAGCATTTTGAAGCGCTACAAGGAGAAACCATCCGGTGTTAAGGCCGATCTTGTTCTTCGCACGTTTGCCGTATTTTGCCGTGCAAAAACATTTAGTGTGCATTCGAAAGATGTCTTAGATGAATCCTCTCTCCTTTGCCATGAGAAAGAATACACGTACGAACCATTCCATCAGCAATGTCAGCATCTCCCATGGACATCTGACCTATGTGGAACACCGGCATTTAATTTTCTGCAGTTATAAGTTATAAATTATTTGGTTATAAGAACGTCCAAGTTCAAGCACATTATTTTGAAAAGTACATCATACAAGAAGCTGACAGCTTTCCAGTTCTTTTATGAAGGGTTTATAAAGAATATTGACGTTGCAACAGATAACAACTTTTCTTATTTTGATGTCAGAGTCAAAGCTTCAATGAAGAAATGTTTATGCAAAGTAATTTTAAAATTGTCAATCAATTCTGGTGATGTTTGCTCTGCTGCATGTACTTGTCCTGCTGCTATTGGTCTTGGTGGTTTTGGCAACTGCAACCATGCTGGGGGTGTTCTCTTTGCTCTTGAAGACTTCAACAGATGTGGATTACGAGAGTATCCATCTGCTGTATCATGCACTTCAAAGCTGTCTTCTTGGAATGTTCCAAATGCAACTGCTCTTAAATCCATCAATCCCTCTCCAATAGATGAAGTGGTAATACAAAAAAAATCAAGTTTGGAAAGGACAATGATAAAAGTAATTTGTCTCACTATAAATCCTTTGATCCACGTGCTCCATCTGATAAAGCTATTGATGATAAAAGACTTGAAGCCCTTAAAATGAAATTGGCAGAAGCTTTACCAAACAGTGGTTTTTTGGCTTTCATGAAATTCCTGAACCTGCAGATTCTGACACACTTGCTTTAACTGAAGCCGCTGCATCCAGTCCTGAGCGTCCTTTCTTCTATAAATCCATCTCCTTCAATGAATATTACGATATTTCAACTTCCTCCTTCAAAGAAATGATGGACATTTATTGCCAAAACACAACATTGTCCCAAGAAGAAATTTCCAATATTGAAAAAACAACACATGGCCAAGCTTCAAATGATTATTGGAAAAAACATCGTATGTATCGAATCACTGCACCCAATTTTTACTCTGCTGCTGTAAACTCTGTTGAACCTTCTTCCCAGCTTAACTCTATGTTTTATAAATCTTTCACATCAGCTGCAACTTGCCATGGCCAGAAACACGAAGCACATGTTAAAGAGCTTTATATAATGTTACTGAAAGATAAAGGTATCAATGCTCAAGTTTCTGATGTTGGTCTGCAATTGTCTTCCTCATTTCCTTATCTTGGTGCTTCATTAGATGGTGTAGTCACTTACAAAAATGAAACATGGGGGTTGGAAATCAAATGCCCTTTTTCAAAGTACAACATGTCTCTTCAAGAAGTTGAAGATGGTGGTAATTTTAAGCTGAAGTGCAAGCATGCATACTTCTACCAAGGCCAAATGTTTTGTGCAAACTTAAAGAGAGTTGATTCTGTAGTTTGGTTTGGAACTGGGAGGCCATTGTTTGTTGAAACCATTTGCTTTGATGAAGAATTTATGGTCAATTATGTTTTTCTAACACTGAAGTATTTTTTTTGTAGAGCAGTTCTCCCTGAGTTTTTCACAAAACGTGTTAAACAGGGATTTAAATTGTATTTGTATGGTGGCTGGGAGAATTTTGATAAAAAGCATATTTTATGAAGTGATAATATATCTTAAGTAAGAATTAATAGACCAGTATGTATTATTTAAAAAAAGATAAGTATTTGTAGAAGTATTTAATATCACCTCTACTACTGAGCTAGCCATCACAAAACATTCTTAATTTTATAAGTTTTATAGTTTTAAAAACTTGACAGGACACACAAAGCCATTTTTGCATTGTACAATATGATTGTTTTAGATATCTTTGCACAGACAGTTGTTAAAGGTTGAAAATATGTTTATCTACACTGTATAACATCATAGTTAATATACTTTCAGCTAATATGTATTTATGACTTAATTGGGGATACTATGATTTGAACAATCAACTAGATACTCAAGCATTTTAGACAACTATTTTGATAAAATATGATATTTCGAACATATTTGTATACACAGCTACATAATGTTTGCATTAAGCATGTAGCAACTTAGAGCCATCCTGTTTTATAGACCCAAAACGTGTACAGCTCTGCCCATACAACATCTAGCACTATATGACAGACCAGTAAACAGAAATTTTCATTACATACAACTATGTGTATACTATATATATGTAATCATAAAAGGCTGACAGGAGGAAAATTATTACCACAAGGGTGCTGCCCAATTGTATCGAGCCACTCATGGTTGGAATCGAACTCCAGTTTGCTGCTTCAAAAACCAGCGCTCATTCCACTGAGCCATACATTTTTTCAATCAAAACTTTCAAAATGATGACAGCCTTGTTGATTAGAGGTAGTAAAGAATGGAAAGGCTTTTTATTATTCTTGGCGTTCCGTGGCTATGGCTTTAGATTTCGAATATTACGTCATCAGCCCTACTAAAAATTTACCCCACGAGCCGCCACTGCTTCAACACCATCAAGTCAGCACTTGCCAGAGCCACATTGCTCAACCACCCGTCTTCTAAAGCACCATATTGCCTCATGGTAGATGCTTCTAACGTTGCAGTCGTGGGTGTTACGCACCATATTGCCTTATGGTAAATGCGACCCAATCTCATCCTTTCCAAAAGCCTTCAACCAGCTGTAGTCAAATACAGCAACTTTGGCCGCGTTTTGTTTATTTTACCTACAGGAATTTCATTACATCACTACCTCATAACTACACTATACGAACATATCACTTTGTCAACATTTCCTTTTTTTTGTTTAGGCCCCCATTAATCTTACACATCTACCTACACACAAATTCATAAACTATCCACACTCGGCCTAGCCCTTCCTTTCCCTCGCCACCTTATTTGTTTTACATAATCACATATCGTATATATATATGCTTTTCCAATAGATTTTTAGTTAGCTAGTTTTCATTTCGCCGAAGAAAAGACGAACAAAAACACAGCGTATTTGTTTTCATTGTGTTGATGGCCTGAGACAGCTCAAACCAAAGTAAAAAGATAAAGATAAAGATTGGGGAGATCGTATTATTACAATCATTTTATTAATAGTTTTATACTTTCATGAACAATCACAAATCTAGCTATCAAACGTTTCCTTTTCAGGAATTGTGATGTCCATGTACACTCTTCTGCGGAATAAACCAATACCATGTATGGCTGATGTTGAGGAGTATTTCAAGGGGAATCTCTGTCGTTGCACTGGCTACCGACCGATTCTCGAGGCGATGAAAACCTTTTGCATCCCAGACACAGAAACGAGGCCAGATCGAAATGGACAAAGTGAAGGCGGAGAAAACAGCATGGTAAACGATATGACAGAATTCACGAGTGGTTTCACTGATAACAATAAAGATGCAAATAGCGAAGTTAGCAATTCTTCGCAGAAGCAATCGACAAACGCTGGGATTGATCACATAAAAGAAGCGCAATTGGCAGCAATTGAAAATAGCAAAGTGCAGATGAATGAGTCTCCTGATATGGATGACAACAGAAACATTTCCTGTGGAGCAGGTGAGAATTGTTGCAAAAGATCGACAGCTCCTGACAAATGTACCGGCATTAAATTGAAGGAATCTATTAAACTACCTGATGCCACTTCTCTCAAATTTATTCCATACGACCCAAGTCAAGAGCCAATATACCCACCCAGTCTGCTCCTTTCCAATGGAATAAAATCAGAGAGTTTGGTTTTCCAGGGTGAAAGAGTCACCTGGTACAGACCAACAACTCTAAATGAACTATTGTCATTGAAGGAGCAGTTTCCATACGCAAAGATCGTTGTTGGCAATACTGAAGTAGGACTTGAGACCAAGTTCAAGCACCTTGAATATCCTGTTTTGATACACCCAAGTCACATTAAAGAGTTGAAAGAAATATCTATCCTGGAAAATGGTGTGACATTTGGGGCCTCAGTGACTCTTGATGAAATGGAAACTGTCTGTCGAAGAATGATCGAAAAACTACCGGCCTACAAAACCAGAGTGCTCAGTGCTTTTGTCGAAATGATGCAATGGTTTGCAGGAAAACAAATACGATACGTCGCAGCAGTAGGTGGAAATATCATGACTGGCAGCCCAATATCTGACCTAATTCCTATTTTTATGGCCTCTAAATGCAGACTTGATGTAGCATGCAAGAATGAAAAAAGGTCGCTGGAAATGAATGAAAAGTTTTACGTTGGCTATCGAAAGACGTGCCTCAAACCAGAAGAAGTATTAGTATCCATCACTCTACCATTCACTGAAACCAACGAATATTTTCAAGCTTATAAACAAGCAAAAAGACGCGATGATGATATTGCAATTGTAAATGCAGCTTTCAGAATGGTAGTGGAAGGAGCTTTGGTTAAGGACGCTACATTCTGTTATGGGGGACTTGCACCTACTTCAAAATTGGCCCTTAAAACTATGGAGCTACTTCGAGGAAAACAATTAGGAGATGGAATTCTTGAGGCAACATTGCGGTCAATTTGTTCTGAGTTCAACTTGCCTCCAAATGCTCCAGGGGGTATGGTACGTTACAGAAGATCATTGGCAATGAGCTTATTCTTCAAGTTTTTCCTTCACGTTGCAGAAGAGATAAATGTTTCGACGTCTGGTCTACTGAAACATTGCTCAAGTGCAACAGAGAAGTTCCATAAAGGTGTAATCAACAGCCATCAGTTCTTCAAACTGTCTGATGGGGAGAAAAAGGTAGTCGGAAAGCCGATACCACACAAATCAGGTGATCTGCACACGACAGGAGAAGCCGTGTATGTAGACGATATGGCCAAAACCAAAGGCGAGCTTGAATTGGTGTTTGTCACAAGCACAAAACCCCACGCCAAGATACTGGACATAGACCCATCTAAAGCATTGCTTATTGATGGGGTTGTTGATTTTGTGAGCCATAAAGATTTACCACCAGAACGAAATTTAACTGGAATTCCTGATTTTTCAAATGATGAAGAATTGTTTGCATCCAACGTCGTGCACTGTGTTGGGCAAGTGATTGGTGCTGTTGTTGCAACTGACAAAAACATTGCAAGAAGGGCTGCAAACAAGGTAAAAGTTTCTTATGAAGAACTGCCTGCAATCGTGACAATAGAACAGGCAATTGCGGCTAATTCGTATTATGGTGACTTGATTGAGTTGAAGCGTGGAAACGTACAAGAGGGATTTGATAAATGCGACCACATCATAGAAGGGACAATGAGGACTGGGGCGCAGGAACATTTTTATCTTGAGACACAAGCATGCATTGCATTTCCTTTGAATGAGAATGACGAAATCATAATTTATTCTTCAACCCAGTCCCCGTCTGATACGCAGAAAGTCGTTGCGAAGGCGCTTGGTTTGGATCACAACCGCATCGTTTGCAAGACCAAAAGACTCGGAGGTGGTTTCGGTGGCAAGGAGACAAAGGCACCTATCATAGCTGCTGCTGTTGCTGTTGTTGCTTGTAAGGTGAGACTTTTCTATCAATCTTTCTTTGATGCTTTAGGAATCAGACACCGAGAAGCTCATTATTTCATCCCAGCCATAGTAATTAGACTTTTGAGTAAAATCCCATTAAGAACTACTCTTTCAAAAAATGAGAATTTTTGTCACGTTTGTCACTTTCAAAAAAATGAGTGGCACGTCTTCCCTCGCTTGAAGCAAAGCAATTTCCCGATTTTTCTCTTTTCATTTTGCATTTTTGTCAGTACACATCAGGACTAGTCATGAAAAACTTAATTAACTGAATCAAGATATGACATGACAAAAAATGACCCTGGATCCATTTTGCGTGAATCTTAGATTCATTTGGTAGATAATTACTGAACAAGCAAACTAAGGGCTTGTTCATATAAGTAGTTGTCCTACTGAGGTGGGATGTCCCACTGAGTTGAGATCCAATCAATAAATTGATTTGTATGAAGAAATACGTTTACGTTCATGTGAGAGGTTGTATAAAAACTACCATGTGAACACGTTAAAGTGGGCCAGTTCGGTTAGGTGTGATGAATCTGTCAGTATTGTGCAAGCGCGTGTGGAGAGTTTGGTCAAGTTAGGCTATCTGATCCCACGAAACACATCGCAGAGATGTCTGTCGAAGAAAGAAGTGCCTACTTTAGTGTGAGAGAAGAGGAATCAGGAAAGATACAGAAAGCCCACCAGTGTGTACAAGAGAAGATAAAAAAGATTAGGCAAAACTATTCCAAAGCAGTCACAATGGGGACTCGTAGTGGCAGTGGTATGTCACAATGGGGACTTGTCTTTGAATTCTACAACAAGCTATGTGTGGTTTGGGGTAGGTCTCCAGAACCTTTGCATTTTGGGATTGAAACTATAAGTTTCCTCATGGTTTACAGCAATGATGAATCACAAGCTGATCTTACTGAAAATGTAAGTAGTATATTGATGACCAAGAATTGGGTGATGAAAACAGTATTGAAGACAATACGCCTTTTACTCGAAAAAATAACTTGTACCACAAATATAGTGCCATCTCCCTTTTAGAAAAAGAGAAAACATCTAGAAAAAAAATTATCTGCAGCTCAGAGAGATAAACTGATGTTGAATGAGGCTAAGAAGGAAAAAAATTAAGAGAAGACCTTGCCAGTGTCATTCTCTGCTGTCTCATACCCTTGCAGTACAGAATCAGCCTCTTCTGCCTGTGAATCAGAATTTATTTTATCTACCACAGTAGCCAGGCAGTCAAATTTTCTATGGGATTAATGACTGGAAATGACCTCAGAAGACGACAAATGAAAAAGAGACACAAATTTGATTAAATACATGTGTAAATATAAATATTACTATTTGGTGCCTAATAGACTCCCCCTGCTAATTCAATTCTCATAACTTTCCCTGCAGGACATTTTCATTTCAATTCCCTTTGCCTATTAATTTCTAAGTAAGCTGCCACCCAAGATATGTTTCAAGGGAGGTAAAACAAATTAGAAATTCGAAGAATTTCAAAAAAATGAAAAAAAAATTAAACAAATTTAGAAAAATGAGAAAAATACCAAAAATATGAGAAGATATAGAATGTAAAAAAATTAAAATCTTAAAAAAAGATAACAAAAATGAAAAAATAAGAAAAATTTTTATTTTCGTTATATTTGGATTGCAAGTAAAACCTGTAAATAAAAAGTAATCATGCTAAGCTGTTGTATTGTTTAATACTGTTTAGTATTA
This sequence comes from Rhopilema esculentum, assembly GCF_013076305.1. The sequence continues at coordinate 13,983,645 of NW_027019317.1, forward strand.
TTTCAAAAAAAAGTTCATTTATGTTTGGAAATTTTGCAACCCCCCTTTTATTCCAACCCTCATTTAATTACAACCCTCCATTTATAAGTTTTTGTGCTTTTTAAATACCCCATTTATTCCAACCCCCATTTCTATTAAGCACCACAGAATATGATTATTGACATGCATCTGGAAGACATAAACTGTATTTTGTCAAGGTTTCTCTATTGTCTTTACCTTTACTACTTTGGGAGGGATAAACTGGGTCTGGGCTCAATTCATTTGTCTTCTCGTTTGTCTGTGCTATGTCAACCTGACTTTGCCCAAGCTTAGCATCAATGTACACTCTTTCATTCTCACATTAGTTATGCAAGACACAACATGCATAAACAAGAGTTTGGAAAAAATCAAACTTCACATCAATTTTTCTTGTCAGAATTGACAAGCGTACCTTTAGTTTGCCAAATTTACATTCAATTGGATTTCTGGCTGATCTTAGGATAAGATTGAACACAACTTGTGCATTTCCCATGTGAACGTAACCTTGTTGAAAGAGTAAACTTAGAGGTGACTCTTGCAATATCGTTATTCGCAAGATTTATATTGCCAGTATTTTCGCTTTTTTACCATCATAAGCATATCTCATTACCTGCTAACAAATTCACTGTAATATTTATAAATCTCTTCTTTTGCCAGATTGGTAAACCAGTGCGAATCATGCTTGACAGAAACGAGGATATGATCATGACGGGGGGTCGCCATCCATTTTTGGCCAAATACAAAGTTGGTTTTAATAATGATGGACGAATCGTAGCAGCAAACACAGATCTGTATTCAAATGCTGGCTGGAGCATCGATTTGTCTTTAGCTGTCCTTGAACAGGCAATATTCCAGTGCGATAATTCTTATTTTGCACCATATTGGAGGTCTTCTGGACGCTGTTGCAAGACAAATCTCGCGTCAAATACTGCATTCCGTGGATTCGGGGCTAAACAAGGTACGTAAACACCACATTTTATGATTACGAAGAAGGTTCTTGCTACCTCTGCGTACATGTAAGCTTATTTTGAGGAAATATATTCGCAGGTTGGCCTCGATAGCACTAATCTCGATCTCAAGATGAAAGACCAAGCCATCTGCACCTTTGTGAGGTTCACAGGGCAATAAATTCACCCACAAAGTCAAAAGAAAAACCAGTTTTTGACATTCGCCAAAGCAATAGCATCGACTTTCTTATAGTCTATTTATTTCTGCTGCACTTCATGCTGCTTTTTATAAGCTTCATGATCAAAAGCTATTTAACCAACAGTTAAGAGTGCATGCTCAAGACTCTACAGCCTGTCTGATTTTTTGAAGATTTTGAGAGGGCCTTGAGCCAATGTACGAAGTGAAAGATATACTCATTTGTTCAAAAATGTTCAAGATATTACTTATAGATTTGTCTATGTGTGGGTCAATATTTGCGTCAACAGAGTATCATTTGCCTGCCTGTTTGCACTTTAGCATCATAGTAAATCTTCAGAAGTTTCGTCGTCGGACTATAAGGCTCCATGTCTCACTATGCTATTTCAGAACGACAACATAGACAGCATCCTGTTCAAAGAAAAGGCTTGTTTTGCTTCCAGGTCTTCGGGGTCGATTGTTCAAATTTGTAACATAAGAAATTATTATAAGAAAGAGTATCAAATTATTCCATAGTGTTTAAGAAAGAATTTAACAGGACCGCTAATTATCTAGCAGAATATGATTTAAAATATACATTCTAATGTGAAAGTGTTTATAAGTGTTAGTTAGTGGACATGGATAATTAGTGTTATTCTAATGAGTGTAGTTTTGGGCGATGTTTTAGTTATATCTTGTCAAAAAAACTTATTTTTGTGAAGAAAAAAAAGAAGAAGAAGAAGTTTGCAAAATATTTCTGTTTTCAACAGGGATGATGATGGCTGAAACATGGATTAATGACATTGCAACATTTTGGAGAGAGACCCGGCAGAAATCAGAGAGAAGAACATGTACCAAGGTGGAGAGTTGACCCACTATAACCAGGTTATGGAACCTGGGGTCAGAAGATGCTGGGACAAATGCATTGAGAAGAGTAATTATTACAAACGCAGACAAGAGGTGGAAATATTTAACGATGGAAGCAGATGGAAAAAGCGTGGCATTGCCATTGTCCCTTCCACATATGGCGTGGGATTTAATTTTGCATTTATGAATCAGGGAGGTAAAATACGTTAAGCCTTTTCTATAAAAACATTTCACGTTTCACCTCAAGAGTAGTTGCTGTTTTTCATCATTTCATCATTTTCAATAAATCAACATATCATCAAATGATATAGATGTCAATTACTTTTGATACACCACAAGTTAAACATCATACAAATTTCAAAATCCAGCTTTTACTTCAATGTTCAAATTACTATGTAGGTGCCCTTGTGCAGATATACTTTGATGGAAGCGTACTGGTTTCACACGGAGGAGTCGAAATGGGTCAGGGGTTGCATACGAAGTTGATTCAAGTGGCAAGCACTGTCCTCGAGATCCCTCACAACAATATTTTCATTTCACACACTGCAACAGACAAGGTCCCTAACACAACTTCGACCTCTGGAAGCATAAGCTCAGATTTGCACGGAATGGCGGTAATGGACGCTTGTCAGAAACTGCTAAAGCGTTTAGAACCGTACCGACAGGAAGAGAAAGCATGGAAAGACATTGTGAAGACGGCCTACTACGACAGAGTGAGCTTGTCAGCGACTGGTTACTACAAAACGCCAGACATTGGGTACGACATCAAGACGAACATTGGACGAGCGTTTAATTATTACACCTTTGGAGCTGGATGCTCTGTTGTGGAAGTCGATTGCTTGACAGGTTTGAATTTTCTGTTTTTTTGTTTCATAGAATTTAGCAATTGTAAACAATGGGTCATAGCATTCCGCTGCTGCCAGATGATGCTTATTGGGAAGCATTCACAAGCAGGCAAGCACCCCTAGTTTGCTAAAAAACATTTTTCGTTTTTGAAAATAGGAGTTTCTTTAAAATGACTAACTTACGCCGAAGCTCTCTGACTGAGGAAAATCTATTCCACACCTTAGCCCTTAGTCTGGCAGGTGAAATGAATCGAGTGTTTAGATTCAGACTCTATCCCACCTTTCAGCTGAATATGGAGAAAATCTTCCAACCCTTCTGCCTGCTTGCTGACAAGCGAGAGGAAATTTGATCGCGTTTTTATGAACATTTCCTCCGTTCATCCTGCTTCATCCCACCTTCTTGCGTTAATATGGAAAAAAATTCATCCCACCCCAGTAAGATCCCCCTCTCATGCAGTGGGACCTTGCTAGCTTGTTTTCCATATAAAAGCAAGTTACTTCAGAACCTTATTTTTTGTGCTTACAGTTCATCACATGGTCTTCAAGAACCTCTTTTTAGTAAGATGATACCATTTATAATAGTACCCTTTTTCTTGTTATTGTCTTTTCTCTCCTTCAACATTATCCATTGTTGCTATTTTTTTCTTTTCACACGGCCTTGAAATTGCATTTCTCTTACATCACAAGTTCACTTCCAATATCTGTCTTTATCTATCTTTCTCCACTTGTGGTCCCGTCCATCAATGTTTTTTTAGAATAGCGAATTTCTGCAGCTTTCTGGCGTTCTCTCGTGGTTGGCTTGGTTAGTCATTTGTAAATCCAGTCTAGCACACACTCCATTTATCTTTTTGTACTGGTGGAATATAGACCATCTTTACTGATTATATCATAACTGATCCATGGAGCTGAGAAAATTTTTACTTATGTTTCATTAATGAAAATATATCTTTGCTTGCATGTTAGAATTTTCTAAATATGTAATAGATACAGCAGTACAAATATGGTCTGTGGACCTGTTAATGTGCAATTGTTTATCAAGTATGAACTAATAGAAATCTTCCATAAACTTTCGAATAGGTTTCCAGGTCAAATCTTTGTCGATTAGAACTCCAAGACTTGTTATATTTTTCCCAGTGAGTTTGTCTTCGTCAAAGAAAACGTTTATTTTAACGTTATAGGTTTTCCTTTTTGGACGTTATAAAATTACAATTTTTAGTAATGGTCAATCTGGAAAATAAGTCAATTTGCTTTTGAGAAAGGAATCTTAAATTTGGAGACCAAAGATATATGTTGACCTCTAACGACTTTTTAAGAAAACAAAACCTGCTTAGTTTAAAGATTCCAGTTCAATGCATAATTTTCTTGCATCAAATCAGATCTTTCTTAATTGCTCGTGCAAAGCATATTTCCAGTACAAAGCATATTTTACATTTCCTGTAAAAAGTTCAAAATTGCTAGCGTTGTCGAAATTTTCAACAGTCAAAGTGGATTGGAGTGATACTCTTCGTGTGGATACGATTGCTTATTAAGTTGAAGGTAGAATAACGCAAAGCCTGATCTGCAGGAGCAATTTCCTTAACAATTTTTAATTGACAAATGCTATTTGCTTGTGTAAACTGTTTCAAATTTGCATGCCTTTTACTGACAAATGTACTTGTACAAATCTTTGCATGCCAGTCTTTCACTAAGTTAGTTTTGACGGCGAAAACAAATTGATATCTGTGTCTGTCTCTTTTTTTCTTGAAGTTTGCTAGTTTCCCTTTGCATTTTTCCGATGAAGACATGCCTGTCGCTTAACCCTTTTTGGATCTTTATAGTTTCATTGCTAAATTGTGAGAAATGTATCTTTTTTCTTGTCGTTTAAAGGAGACCTGACACGCAAAAATAAGTTTGGCTAAAACGGTAGTTTGTGACAAGCAAATTCCTGGATCGAAAATTTTTTTCAAATCGCAGTTACCGTTTTTGAAATACAGGCGTTTTAAGTTGAGAAACGACAATTGTTCCGACAACTTGAAACTCGAGGCGAAAATCGTCACGAGTGGGCGATCATCTTTGACGTCACAAGTGACATGTTCTCAGCACGTATTGTGTTTCTCTATAGAAACCTTTAACAAAATGCTGCGGACAAATGTTTATTTTGTGCATGTGAAAGGAGCCAATTTTGCATTTTTGACACATAATTGACTTTTTCAATGGTTTGGGACTCTGAATCGGAGTTTTATTACACTGATTTCGAAACAAATGGAGAGTTTCAGCCGTCTGAGTTTTTGCTACCAACCAGCGCTGCCGCTTGGGCAGACAGTCGTCCCATGGCTCAACAGTGACGATATTATGAACAAAAACAGACTGGAAGTACAAACTGATATAGAATTTCTATTAAAAACAGTGCTATTGCTACAATCTAAATGAGATCAGGTATCGTAAAACTAGAATTTCATTTCAGATTGAGGCGTCTTTGTCCAGACTGCTTTGTCTGTATGGCCTAATTTGCTGAAATGCCTATGATGCCCTAAACGGAACTGCAAGTTATTAATTGTTAATGTAACATTCTATGATTGTTTTTCAATGTTTCAAACGCGTTAATTGTATAGTGATATTAAATAGTAAAGGCGGGTTGAAAGTCGCACTTGTGCGGATTATATGCCATTTTCACCGGGCGTGAAGGGTTTCGGGAACTGATAAGTTACCTGGCAGTCGAAAAATCTGGATTTACGAAATAGGCTCTTACCTCTTAGTCAAAGAACTTGATTTCTTAGTCGAAGAAAATGCTGTTTAGCTGTCATAGGAATATCAACTGGTGCATTATGTTCTTTTGCAAGCAATTTTGACTTGGGTGGGGGATGGTCTTTTTGCAAGACTAGGTTATTCCCTAGTATCTCAACCTCTGTTAAAATACAATAATCAAGTTCAGTGAAATTATTATTTAGTCACACTCACAGCTCCCATCAACCAAGGTTTTTTCTTGAATTCATATTTCTGCACCCAAAGCAGGTTGCAGGATCGCTTTTACCGCTGTCTCCACTAGATTTCGTTTGTCTTTTGGCTACTGCTTCGACCCCGTCCCCCACCCCCCATGTTGCGATTTTTTTGTAATTGTAAAAATAAAAACTTTGAAGAAACGGTATCAGTTTTCAAACAAAGTCGACTCCTTTTTTCACAAGCTTAGAGGTTCTTTCAATGTTTCAAAGCATGCTGGTTCGAAGATATCATGGCATGAAAATAAATTTTATGTGGATATAAGCATCTTAGCAGACATGTAGCTAGGATTTTCTAGCTTCTATATACTTATAAATGAAATGCCTGACAATTTTTTGTCTTTTCACCGCGGACTATTTTCAATAAAACACGAAACTTCACTTGTACTTTCACCGTTGCGGTGAAAGCCTTTACAACGGCATTGTTAACATGTCACTTGTGACGTCAACCGAGAATTTTAACAACTCCTGGCGATAATCTTGTTTCCGCTTCGGGAAATTCCCGAGTCCTGGCTGTGACGTATTTGACGGATAAAAGTGCAAATATCAGAAAAACGGCGAAGCTAAGAAGAAAACTTTTTCCAGATTTGAAGTCAGCGACAAATTTTGCATCGAATGAGCCAAAGTTATTTTTGCGTGTCAGTTCTCCTTTAACAAAGTTATTGCCTCATATCCTTGTGGCAAGAGAAAACGCACACTCCGATGAGTGAATCAGAACCAGCAGCGTAAAAAAGGTGTCAAAAATTTTTTTCTTTTCTACAGAAACAATGACGCTTTATACAAAGATAGTAAAAAAACATGTTAGGCAGGGCATTCCTCTCAACCATCGACCGCATTGCCTAACCTTTGTTTTCTCGGCTGATTATGGAACACTATGGTATAACGAATAATCTAAGCCCTTACAACATTTTCGTCTGACTTCAATATAAATGCTAGATTCGGGCTCGCCTGAAGAAGAGCTTTCCAATGATATATACATATTAGTATTTTAAGGATGTCAGCAATTTTCAATGATGACGTCATCACTTTCAAAATGGCCGTCGAACAGTACATTTTAAGACAAAAGCTCTGATCTAATCAAACGCATTTCTGGATCGTTTACTAATGTCTTCTTAATGTCTACAATAATTTTATAACTCCCACTCGTATAACCCCCCCCCCTCTTTGGAATAAGCCCCCATCCAAAAATATAAGAAATGAATAAGCCCCCAGGGGACTAATTCGAGGATTTACGGTATATATTCGCCTCATATCCATTTACCGCCCGAATCCTCCGACGAACTGAAGTCATAAACTTCCCGTTCATTCTCTAGTTCATCAGAATGTTCAGTGCTACTTAGGTCAGAGTCTACCTGGTCTGTTGTTACCTTGTATTCGTTACTAGCGTTGATTTCGTCGACACTACGGCCCTATTTCGGTACCTCTGTACATCTCTTGCATTTCTTCAGAGCAGGGAGGTTTTCATTGCAACTTTCGACATCTGCCCCAACACTTTCTGAAAATCGGCTCTTGTTTTTCCGTCTTGACTTCAAAGAAGGAGGCAGCAGGGGGCACGTGAAGCAAAAAGATTTCAAGGAAGACTCTTCAGAATACCCTTCCAGCCACAACTTTCGAAAAAAAGTCTTGACGGATAGTTCTACGCAACGCAACCAGCAGTAGGCTATCTTCTTGGAATGTGAATCAGGAAGTAGTTTAATGTTAGTTTGATTTTTTTGTACATTTTTAGTCTTGTTTCCACATAGCTTCTCTTGACCTTGCCAGAATACATTACCATTTGAACAAACTTGTGAAAATCTTCTATATCGCTATCACTAACCACTTTTTGTTCTCCAAGGCTGTCAAGCAGTTCAAGGTATCGCGGGCTCTTGATGACTGTCTTCAGCAACCTTACCTTTCCTACGTTGCGGAAATAGGATTTAGAATTACACCCAGATAAAGCATGTAAAGCCTGTAGATTAATGCAAACATCCCTTCCGAAATGGGAACCATTTGCGTTTTACATGGAGAAAAGCAAAAGCCCAATGTGTCTTCTTTCAGAAATCAGTCTTATAAAATCAATTTGCTTCTAATTTCGATACAGGAGATCGTGGCATTTAAATCCTTGCAATATGTTTTGGTAATAAACTTCTAAATGACCCATTGGCCCAGGTTCACCAACTTATACCCAGCTTCAGGAGCAACAAATTTGATAAGGCTGTGCATCCGTGCTCGGTACGTTGGCATCGGTTTGATGGAGCGAACTGCTGCCACTCCGTCTACTATCCAAACGGAGGCATGTCTTTGATCTATTGCCACTCTTCGAGCAAGAGTCGTTGCAAAGTTACTTTGTCTGACTGACACAAAGTTAAACCAGCTGTATCGATAGTAATTGAAAGAGGAACGGTTGTCAGGGGATGAGTAAATGCCTCTAGTAGACTTCCTGCCTTCAAAATGAGTAGTTAAAGGCCTGTTTTTGTGTTCCTTGACCACGGTTTTGTGTTCCTTGACCTTTTCCAGATCTGTCTTCAGCTTTGTTTTTATTGATCGGCGTGAAGAATTAAACGCTGCCATTAATCAGGCGATCATTTGTGAAGCGATGCATATTCTCTTCTCCCATGATCGACGCTGCAAGGAGGTCAGTAGAATTTTATTAATCTAATTCTTCACCAGTTAAAGTCGATTTTGCAGGAGCAGCAGAAAGCCGATTGGTTACATAGCTTTGAAGAGTTCTCTAAGGCTATCATTATGCTTCTGAAGGAGCTTTGTCCCACCTGGAATGCTGTACTTGTGAATTGATGATGACTTTACGAAAAAGTATTGCTCCAGAGCCCCTCTAAACTTGCTATGAATGTGGGACGTAGCAATCCAAGTGTTAACCGCATTAACGTTTGCTGAAGCCAGACCTGTATGGACCTGCAGTCCCTTCAGCTTCTTTATTAAATAGCTCTGTATGTAAATCGCAATGAATTGCAGATAATTTGTTTTGAAATTTCCGCCAAATCCTTATTTATTCCAATCTTGGAATGCTGTAGTTTGTTCACCCTCACCCTGTAATGATTGAAGTGCAATGGAAAAGCAGATGCTGGTATGCACAGTAGCGGGCATAGTTGATGTGATTCAATGCAAATGTAAGCATAATCATATTTCGCACTGTTTGCAAAAGTAGCTTAGTGTTGCTTTTCTGCAAAGCTGCTACCATGCTCAACAAAGCAGACAAATTGTCCAGCTTAGCGATTTCAAGACACTTTTCAGTTTTTTTGACGATTTTCAAGAATCAACAGTTTTTTGCATCAATCTGCCATTGCCTATGGGCATTAACTGTGTGTGTTTTTTGGAAAAGACGTTGGTAAACCCATGAATTGATAAAAGCAACCCATCAGCACCTTGACCTGGCTATACAAGTCAGCATTCGTTCACATATTTTGGTTTATCTTTGCCTTCCCCATTTCATCCGCATGAACAAAAATATTAAATATGTCAAGATCATATCTAAGAAAGAATCAAGGTATATTCCTTGCATACTGGATAGACAGGCACCTTATGAGTGATTGGCAAGTTATCTAGCCCTGTCAGGGGTATTAAACAAAGTAATAAACTATATAATAACTATTCCCTCCTACCTCCTGGCAATGCCAATGCCTTGGCCTTTGTGCAAGGTCGGTTTCGTACGGACGGCTTCAGGTCCGGTCTTCGGAAACAATTATTTTAGGTTTAATTAATAAAATTAAAAGAATAATAATGAAAAACTGTGGATGGCGAAGAAGGGGCTTCTTCTCCGTTATAAGAAAGTGTCAAGCAAAATCATGCATAATGTCAAATCGCGATAATGCCAAATTGTGCCTAGCAAAATCAGAGTCAGCTCGCTGGTCGACGGCCATTTTGAAAGTGATGACGTCATCATTGAAAATTGCTGACATCGTTAAAATACTGATATGTATATACCATTGGAAAGCTCTTCTTCAGGCGAGCCCGAATCTAGCGTTTATAATGAAGTCAGACGTATACTTAAGAAGTTACAATGGTTTTGATACTAGGAAACATAACCTTTTTGACGTCATCGGTAACGTGACTTTGATGAGTTTTTGAAAATGTTGTAAGGGCTTAAATTATTCGTTATACCATAGTGTTCCATAATCAGCCGAGAAAACAAAGGTTAGGCAATGCGGTCGATGGTTGAGAGGAATGCCCTGCCTATGTAGATTGGGATGGTTTAATGGCTATTTCCAACTGGTGGCCCAAACAATAAAAATTATGGTTTGATCGAAGAAGCATTCTAAAAAGCACGACATATTTAAAAATGATGGACATTTTGGACATTTTAAAAATAGCCCAAAGCTTCCAATTCTTAGCTGTGATGTGGTTATCTTATGAAATGCAAGGGTATTAAGGATTTAGCTGAAGGGTGTTAGAAGCTGCATCTTCATTAGGCTGTTTCGTGGCAAATTCTCAAGTTGCAAGTTGGACATTAGGAGGGGCGATATGAAGATTAAGCAGAACTAAATAGTCACATATCTAGGATGTGTTCTGAATTAAAACCTTTTCTGGAGCAACAAAGGCAGCTAGTGTGTTTGAATAATTAAATGGCAAGCTATAATTTCTGTAACGGAAGCAAAAAAATCTGATAAGCCTCTTAGCAGGTTGCTTTTAGATGCTTTTATTCAGCCTCTTTCGACTATGTCTGCTCGTCCTGGTGCCCATTGCGGAATTAAGGGCTGTCCAAAAAAATCAGTTTACGCTAAACAAATGCATTCCATTTTCATCTGAACGTAAAAAACACAGCCAATATTAGAGTCACAATTAGAGGCTATTAATTAGCTCCTAGCAAACAACAGGATAGACCACTATATCTGTGTTGACATTGTGAAATTGTTAAAAGGAACGGTCAATAAGGTCGGAACAATGCGAAGATCAAAGTTCGAACTAGACTTACAATTTCGGAAAAAGCAATACCGGACAAATGTAACATCTTGCAGAGGACCCACAGCATGAAAGAATCAGCACTAAAATCAACACTTAAGAACTTATCAGTACATCTTAAAAGTGTTTGATGTACCTTCTGGTTGACAAAAGTTTGCTTGAAATGTTTGAAATGTTTTATCTTATGCTCAGTTGACTAAAACACGTCAATATTGCAATTTGGTTTTAAATGTTTATTCAAATATTCAGAATACTCAAATGAATATTATTTAAGTTTAAATGAACTAGCTTGATCAATTTCAAAAAATTTTAGATTAAAGCCAATTGTACTGAATTGCAAGAAATAGTATAGTTGATAATTTTGCGTCATACTCTCCAATTCCCTGTGATGGTGCTTCCTTAAAACAAATTGATTTCACAGTCTGTTATTCAAAATGACTGCTTTATTAAGCCGTTGATTTCCATGAGTTACTGTGCTCTCCAATGGTTATCATTTTCTTTCAAACAGGAGACTTAACAACTTCAAGCACAAGATGGAACAAAACTTTTTCCAAAAATTTGTAAAAACGATGACATACTTGTCACTAATAAAGCCCGGTTTGTAACTAACGACAGGAAAAGATTCCTGTACCATCCTTTTTTCCCTTTTTGCTGTTAATCCAGCGCCTCTAAGGAGACCATTAAAGAAATAAGGTCGGCTAGACCGTTAAATGCTATCTCTGCCACTGAAACTAGGGGTGTTTGTCTTTTTTTATTTATATAAATGTATTATAATCTTTTTAGGTTTTTATGATTTGTAAATAAGATTTTTTGTGGCGAATTATACATTAATACATACTACATATATTCTTGTTCTTTTTTAATGCTAGAAAGAGTTTTCAACATTATTTAAACTAAAATGAGAGTATTATCAGCTAATGAAAGGATTGAAAAGATTCACAAAATATTCTTGCTGCTTTGCATTCGCAAGCCATACCTTCTAGAAAAAAATTTGTTTAGCATTTGTTTTGATGAAAATGCCCGGTTCTTGTCTATTCTTATCTAAAAAACGGAAGCAGAGTGTCGGAATAAATAACGTTTACATTTCCTTTTGAGAAATTTTATCAGTAGTACCGCAGGGATCAGTTTTAGGTCCTATTTTTTCAATTTCAATTTTCAATTTATAAAGCAAGCAACCATGTATAATCATGCTGATGACAACACGTTTGCTTTCGTTTCCAAATCCTTCCCAGATCTCGTCAGGGTTTTGGAAAATGAAGCCAACAGCGCTTTGTCATGGCTCGAACGAAGTGAAATGATTGCGAACCCGAACAAATTCCATGCACTTTTTGTTAAAAAAGACCAGACAAATACTTGTGGCATAAATCTTGACTTTCCAGGATATTCTATCAAATCTGAAGAGAATGTTAAACTCGTAGGTTTAACACTAGACTAAATGTTGAACCTTGACTCACATATATCAAACCTTTGTAAAAAAGCTAAGGCTAAACTGGACGTTCTTTAGCGACTCAAGCCATTGATTGGTTTCACTGAAAAAAGGTTCTGGTTCAAAGTTTCGTGTATCCGAATTCTAATTTCCTTTAGTTTTGTATTTCTCATTTTTCAAAATCACTTCAGAAAATTTAAAGAATAACGGAACGCGCGCTAAGGTCTTCTGTAAAATGATAATAAAAGTTCCTATGACGATCTTCTTACTAGGTCAAAAAAGTGTACAATGCAATTTGCTCATCAGAGAACCCTCTGTATCGAAATATTTAAGACAACTAAAAGTTTGAATCCACCTTTTATGGATGGCATTTATAGTTCAAGAACCGTTTTCGACCAAACCAAGTAACTTTCGGTTCTAAGAGCCTTGAAGCCATGGGACCACAGATCTGGAACTGTCTGCCAATTGAACTAAAATCAGCTGACAATCTTAACAGCTTCAAACGTATGATAAAATGATGGGATGGTCCTAGTTGTAAATGCAACATTTGTAAATATAATGATATCGATATCCTGTAAATTTTGACCTTCATATGCAAGTTGCTTTAAATATTCAGCTTATGTATGTCCGTATTTATTTCCTGAGTTATTTTCTTTTCATTTGTTGTACATGAGATTTGATTTAGATTAGTTGTATGTGTATACATCTATATTTTTGTATGTATATCTAGAAGCGATATCGAATTAAAAAAGGTTAAAAACAAAAAAAACAAAGCAATTTAATAAAATTGTTTCCAAAAACCTTTATTGATGAATTTTAGAAATAAACTGTTGAGATGCTGGGATAAAAGAGGCATGTAAGTCTTCTGTTTTGCACTTAGGGATTTATGTTTTTGTGCTGGATCTTGCTTTTCCAGCAAAACGTGAAAGCCTACTGGAGTGTAGCAATTAGCTAAAAAAATTTCAAAAATATTCTAGGCGACAATAAAATACTCAGCACTGAAATCGTGATGGATCTTGGGGAGTCACTCAACCCTGCTATTGACATTGGTCAGATTGAGGGTGCATTTATGCAGGGCTATGGCCTGTTTGTACTGGAACAATTCCAACATACACCAAATGGAGTGCCATTGACAGTTGGTCCATCGACGTACAAAATACCTGGTTTTGGTGATATGCCTGAAGAATTCAACGTTTCTCTCCTCAGCGGTTTGTTACTTACATTTGCTATGTTTCATTTTTTATTTTTTTAATATTTCGGAGAAAACTAGAGAGCGAATTTTATCAAAATTTCTATAACTGACAAGCTATTGCATTAAGAATTTGGATTTACTTACTTCTTGCTTAATGTTTTGCTAATGTTGTTTGCAGGCTCTCCAAACGTAAGGGCCCTCTATTCTTCGCGAGCTGTTGGTGAGCCACCATTGTTTCTTTCCGCATCTGCATTTTTTGCAATCAGGGATGCCATTAGGTATGCTCGTAAAGATGCCGGCTACAATGGAATCTTCAAACTAGAGGCACCAGCAACGGCAGAACGAATCCGCATGGCATGTCAAGATCCGCTGACTGAAATGGTGCCTGAATTCGAGGAAGGCGCTTTCCAGCCGTGGTTCATACAAGTTTAGTAAAGAGCTAGTTTGTTGATATTCCTAGTTCAGCTAATTATGCACCCATCGTTTTGTGCCGCAGTTTGCTTATAAATCAAATAAATGCTTGATTTGGTTTACATAATTTAGTAGATCAAATACGTCTTTTGGAATCAAGGATTCCAAAAGGTGTAACGACAAGAAAATAATTCTCAAGTATGTAAATAGAATTTTTTCGCAAAACTTTTTTTGCAAAACAATGGAGCTTTTTAAAAATAATTTTGTAATCATTGTTTAAAGATCCCTTGTTCCCTTCCCCCCTTTTCAACTTGCGTAAGCCCCCCCCCCTTCTAAGCAATATGAGCAATATAGCGGTTTGTTACCTCTAGTATTTTTGTCTATTTGATGCACAAAACACGAGCTGATTTCTGGAGCAATACACTTGTTTGTTCCTTTGATTCTTGCAATCACACTTTAAAATTGCAGAATGGCAGTCATTGTACCAGGGACTTTTACTGTTTTACTCTTGTCCTGAAAAGTGCCGAAAGATACGTAGATGATTTGAATCACTTCAAAACAGGGCTGTAAAGATTATTTTCAGAAAACCACTAAGAGATTGCAAACTAATTTCTATCAACAGCAGCAAAAATACAAGGCATGTCTCCTTGTCTTTAGATGTCTAAAGAGAACATCTATAGAAGTTATGAACAAATGTGTTAAACACTTCATAATTATAATCAGAATACTCGAGACAACAAATATGCAGCGCAAAACCCAAGAGTTAAAACAGAAACAGGAAAAGAGGTTTTAAGGTCCAAAGGTGTTCGATGAACGTCCGAGCAGCGTACACCAGCCTGACTCAGTTTTTTTAGAAAAAATAGAACTGTTTGATATGGTCAGTTAGAATCAATATACACTCACCTCGCAAAAGTATAGCACCATCTTGTTCAAAATGGCGGCACTTTTTATCAACTTTTTGACAATTTATCTGTTTTCTCGGGAGTGTTTCAGTTGCAAAGAACCCAGCAGTGGAACAGTAAACATTTACAAAAGATTGATGTAAGAGGGGAAAGAATTTGTCTGTTTCACTTCACGCCGTTTACACGTAGGGACACAAAAGGTTATGGAACTCAAGACTGAGCAAGGCTTTTTAGCTCAGAATCTTTCTAGACAAATTAGAATAGATGTCTTACACAAATACAAAATCAAAAGTTACCTGAGCAAAAGAAAGCCATTTTCACAACGATATATTTTCAAACAAGAACAATTCAAGTTCTTCCGTGGCGTCCATCAAGTCCAGATTTGTACATAGTTGAAAGTGTTTGCCTTCGTATGAAAAACATTACAAACCATAATTCAAATGTTTCTTTATCATTAACTAAAGAATCATTAATTAAAAGACTTCTTCAGGTTTGACAGCAAATTCCACCACAATATATTGCCAAATTATATGCAACCAATTCAAGAAGGCAGAAAGCTGTTACAAAAGTTCGTGGCTCCTATCAGAATCAAAATTTAAAACTGTTAAAAGACATTTCTTACAGTTTTTTTAAACTTGCTCTGAAAAGATTAAAGTTTTGATTGGTGGTTGCTTCACTTCCAACGCTCTCCCATTCGCAAATACAATCAATTTGCATAACAACAGCTTTCGATAATTCTTGCGCCATTTCCTTTCCTTCGAGGTGGTGCAATACTATTTTGAGGGAAGTGTATGCTCCTAAACAGTTTTACCTATTTATCACAATTTTCTTTGATTTTAACATTTCATTGTAGTATAATGCAGTTAGATACAGGGCCTTTATTGATAACAGCACTCAGTCTGTTAAAAAGGTTACCCTGTCTTATTAAAAACATTTTTATTATTTTTATCATTATTAGTACACATGTGTTTACAGGAAATTTTATCAAATGAAAAGACAAATTGTAAATATTGCTATTACCTTGTTGTGCTCGACTGACGAATGCAATTGTAGGTGATTCGTGTTTTCCTACAAAACTGTTTCTTAAAGCTTAAACGGAGAAGAAAATTGAATCCTAAATCTATCATTGTAGAAGGTTTATCCGGTCATTAAAATTAATGTATCCAAAAAAATATCGATAAATTTTTTCATGTACGGTTAGACATAGTGCGCTCATCTGGGGCTAGTTTGCCCTTGACATGTTGCAAAAATCCTAGAAAATTGTCAGGCTGCCAATCTTTACAGAAACGAGACAATGTCAAATATGCCGCCCACCCATCACCCCAGGCGACAAATGCCGGGCCGAAACAAACACTAAAACAGAATTGAAGGTTTAAAATATGTTTTTCTCGTCATTAATAAAATATGAAAGATAAGAGGGTTATGTTAGATACAAATTTTCCGCGTTTCCTCTATATTGACAACTTTTTCAAATTCTGAAGCTTTATTAACAAGTCTTCAATTTTGTGCATTGTTTAAACATTAACTTGATTTGAAATCTAATGGAATCATTTAATTAGATGGACTCGATGACACATTTTTTTAATGATCAGTTTTCAAGAAATGATGGAAACTCTCTTTGAGGTATTTGAAAGTTTGAAGTCACTAATAAGCCACAAATAGCTCCTCACCTAGTTGAAGAGTCTAATCTGTAGATTTGAAAAGAACCAATCAAGCACGTGTTTAATCTTCTCATTTCACCTTCGCCAACGCCTTCATATCTTAATAGCACTCCATATTCTGCTCACTTTTGGTTCTTACCTGACGCTTCTATCAAAATAGTGTCGGAAAAAATACCACTTCAGTATTTAATTTTCCCACCATTTATTGCCATTTTCAATTCTTGATTTTGTAATACCAAACAGAGATACGATCTTCTCTAATATTCTAAAAACTGAGGCAGAATTATCTCAATTTCACTAAACGGTTTCCATGGTAATAAAAAAGGGACTTGTTCAGATAATTAATTACGGTGATTGCAGTGGTTTCGATCCTCTTGAGAGTAATTTATGCTAAGAATTGAGTTAATGATACAGAGATGAATCTTTTATCAATTAAGGCTCTTATAAGCCGGCTACCAAAAGAAAATTTGTGTCCTTTCTTTCCTGAAAATTATGTCTTCGTCGAAAAATTGAGATAGTTTATAAATCTTTCATTTTATACAAATTTAGGTTTTGTCCAATTGTTTGGATGCTCCAATTTTAAGAAAAAAGATATCATTCAACAAAAAGGTATTTGATAAAAATATCATTTATCAAGAATGAGAAGTTTGGGCAAAGGCAGCTAAAGTTTTCGTAGTAATGAAAATTAAGGTTATGATTAGTTATGTTAAATTTGATTCCATCAGAAGTAGATAGATATAAAGTTATACAGCCAACATTAAAAAGATGATGTCTTTCTGTTTATGTAATTCTATTTTTACATTTATGAAAAAGGATGGAAATAATAGCATTAAACCGGCTCATTTGATAGTATGAATGATTACATGTTGACATGATGTTCTTATCTAGAAATAGGTTTTCATGAAAATTATTTTATGATAGCAATGATACAATTCTTTCGACATCTTCGAGGTCAAAAATCTTTCGAAATCAAAAATACAGTTCTAACTATTGTAAATGAAAACAAACCCGTGACACTAAGATGCTGTTGTAAGCAGATTTTATTTCTCTGGAATTATTTTCAGATTTAATTTATAACACTTTTCTCGAACAACTGCTAAATGATGTTTGAAAGGTTAAAGTCATGATCTAATAAAATAATTTGTAAGCATTACAATTTTGCAATAAAAGACTTTTCTAATATCATAAACAGAAAGATGCAAGTTTTTGAAGTCATCTCGTGCTTACAAAAAGAACTGCAAATCTTTCAATATGCCACTGCAAAAGGCAGCCACATGTTAGTTATTTATTGATTTCTTCCAATATTTTTGACAACATCATTTTTCCTCTCCAAAAGGAAATGAGCAATTGGTTTAACTTGCAAGATATCAAAATATTTGTTTCGATTAATGACTACAAGATTTTGGGGAAAAAATTGATAACTTTTGTACACAAAAAGTAAAAGTTATTTTCAGCTAAATAAAAGGATACATCTATCATAAGCAAAATTGGAGACAAACATAACCTTTAAAAGAATTTTGACTGACAAAAAGGATTTATGAAAGGGCATGAGAGTAGCTTATAAAGATTATCAATCAACTTTGAAAATTTTCAGTAAAGATTAAACAACTCCTATATAAAAATTTACAACATATTGAGATACACTCATTTTTTATAAAGGTCGATGTTGAGTACCCAGTTTCTTAATGTTCTGGAAATTTCAATACATATTGTTTCTTAAGAGTTTCTTAATTGTGATGTCATGAATGATGTTATGAAATGTTCGTGACCTTTTCTATCACGTCATAAGATTCGCTTCTGTTCCGATGCTGTATTTAGATGTGGGAAGTATGTCTTAAGTTCTAGGCCAACAGGGCAATCTTGATCTTGGATTTTACAAAATTTAGTTGTTCTCAGTTTTATCACGATTTAATAGTTTCTTAATTTTTTTGCTTCGAGTACTGAAGTTACTTCGTTTTTTCTGACTGTCCAGTTCTCGTTTCTTATAGCCAGTTTCTTATAAAAAAAATTAGTGTAAAAATTTCCAACGGTTTAAAGCCACCTGTTAATGAAACAGGTTCTATAAATGAATGCTCGCATAACTGAAGAACCTACTGGAAGCAATGGTATCGGCCTAATAATTATTAAGATTCTCCAACTACTAGATTATTTTTTTGAAATCAAAATTTTGGTTGTCAAATCTTCTCTGGATTTTGAGATTTTAATGTTCGAAGTTTGATACATGCTTGCAATATAAAAAAACCCTTGATACAGAAACAAAACTCGCATCAATTCCAACAGGGTCATATTTTATCAACTAGCTTAGGCCCGTTCAGTTCAGTTCTTAGATTCTTATACAACAAAGTCAGACAAAGTTGTTTTCAGCAGGCATATGTCTGCTTTGCCAATTAACTCAATCAAATTTCGCAACATTAATTCGCCAGTCTTCAGGCGCCATGGCACAGTTTTCTTATTTCTGACTTCTATATCTGCTGAAGATTTGTTCTGACAATAAAAAGGTTCAACACATAAATTAAAAAAAATTTTGAGTACAGGAAAGGATATTAGCCAAATTTCATCAGATTTCGTTGGTCTGACAAAAGATCTTGAGAGAGAAATTGATTAAGCAGAGCTGAAATAAGTCAAATGTTATCTGGTGTCGTGTTTGGTCTGATGTATGGCCAATATGTCAAATGTAAGAATGGCATTCTATTCAAGAACGATGAATCCTTTTAGACGTGGATTCAAATATAAAAAGTTTTAGGGTTTTAAGTGCATAGATTTAGTCAGCGGATAATTGAGTGGAATATTCTGTGTCTTAGATGTTTGCTCATGCAAGATTGCTACACATCAAAGGATCTAGTAATAATTTTTTTCAAAATTTATAGTTTCTTCAAAAAATGACTCCTCCTTGGGCATTTACTCACGTGACTCATCTCGCCTGAGAAATTGCTTCCCCAGCTTCAAACTGTGTCAACTTCCTGCTCAATTGGATGAAATTCCTAATCATAGTTTACAAGATCCAATACATCGATTTTACACATGGCTCACGGGCCTGCATATTTTACAGCAGTGGAAATAGAATTTCTTTTGATAAACTCAACCATTGTAATAAGATTTATAAAAATGTTTCGTTCCAAGAGAAATCAACAATTACAGATCCGTCTTGATTAAAGGAGATATCATTTTCCATCTATGGCAGGAATTGACGTTTTCCGTTGAAATCGGGTTCATCTTTTGATAAGCCAGTTTGTGGCTCATTACTCTTCACTAGATTAGCAATCGTTAAAACAGTCAGACTTATCCAATAAGCCATTTTGGCCACCCTTGCGACATTTCATTTTGAAATACACAATAACATGAAACAAGCTTTGAGAACATAGCGCCATTCTGAACTGAATTCTATAAACGTCTTAGTTCATCTAAGTGTACAAGAGTTACTTATACAGTGCTAATTTTAAATAATTATTCTTGCTGGATTTATTATTGCATGACCAGCATTGAAAAATTACACAACTCTTTGAAATTCTTGTTTTACCAAAAAACATTGAAAAATCTCATTTCTTGAAATCTATTTTAAATTATCCTAACTTAGTAGTCATGATAAAGGCATAAGTGAATCGGTAGTTTAATCAGACCATGCATTTAAAATCTGTAGTCACTAAGTCACTGAGTTACCAATAAAAAAGATAAAATGCGCTCTCTAGAACTGAATGTTGATAATTCTAGCGAAAATCTCGGTTCTAATCGTCTTTGATATTGCTGGGAATATTTGAGGTCTAATTCAAATTTTCTAATATAATTTAAATGCATAAGTGGAATTTTTTTACCAGGGCTCAAATGTTATTGCATTAGGTTATCAGAAAATTTAGACAGTTGTTCAGCATGACTGTGCATGAAAATACTTTTTTGCATACATTTATATCATCAAATAATGAATTACCTTACCTTAGCCAAACATTACATTTAGCCACTCTATAACAAAAACACTGATTCCCAGTACAAGTTGCAGAAACTAATTTGAATAGTATCATTTTATTTAAAACACTTCGTTGCATATATGTATCTTAAGGTCGCAATAAGGATGTCTGAATTGGAACCAACGAAGAATCTCTTATACCATATATTATCATTTCAAGTAATAGACCGTTTCAAGATTTAACAAACCATACGGCTGCAAAATTGAATTTAGATCATCGATAAGATCTCTCTCGTATGTGTCATACGAATGGTAGGTTGTCTAGTGCTTACGGCTTGTATTGTTTATGTCATTATTTCAAAGTTGCACCGGGTATGATTACATTTAGAAATAGCAAGTTGAATCAAAATGAAGAAAATGCCAAGAATACATTGATATAACTCAGCTGAATATCATCTCAATTAGAGAGGAAGAAAAATGTAGTAATGATTGATATTAGAGAGGTAGAAAGATATAGAAAGATATAGTAATAGTAATAAAATGTTGATAGGTATTTATAGTTCTATTCAGAGCAACCTTGTTCTTTAAATTCATTAAGGCTGTATGAGATAAACATAAAGCTATGAAGGCAGCCAATATCACGTTCATGCTTTTTCTCTAATTACAATTTACACATAATGATCTCCTTATAAAAAATTGTCAAAAGTTTTTTAAGCAATCTTGCTAACTTTGTACTTCCTTGGTAACATTTTTAGCAGATCAGAATTTTGAAAAGATAGTGGAATGAGTTTCAATAATTAAATTCTTTTTTCAACAAATATATGCAAGAATGAAAGATAACATTGGATGTTCTGACCTTCTTTTGTTATGGACAAGGAATCGAATGGGAGTGGCAGTGATAATACAGGACCAGACTTTTGCTCGATTATTTAGTTTCTATTTCCATAAAAATTAGGGTTTTTTTATTTCTCATCATATCATTCTGTATCATTTGAGTTTATCTATCTATATTTATCTATCTATCGAAACAAATTTTAAAAGTTAAAATGGTATGGCATTAAGTTTTTTTGCGGCATCAGATGGAGATGTTTTGTATAAACTGAAGGAAATTACATTCTATGGATGCAATCTCTAGTAGTGTGGTGGCTCAAACGTGGCTAGAGGGCATCAGTCATTTATGGTACCTTCAAAGAACTACACCTTTGGTACGATTCTATTAGAGATTGTGAAACATGATTGGAAGTGTGGGACACACATTTTTAAGATTGTTAAGGGGTTTCGTGAGAGCCATCACATGGCTTGGAGCAGGAAGAGGTTTAAAGATACAGCATTGTAGAAACGGCCGGAAACTGCATCCAAGATATTCTTAACATCTTTTTAGACAGAATGAAGATCAATTAAAAGGTTCTTACATTTTTATTCATCATAATGCCGAATGTTCAGGATAATTAAGAACTTCAGTATAGGCCGCCACCACGACTAGCCACTACGGTAGGCGGCAGGAAAAGCTCTCACAGTATAATATTTTAGAAATGGCCGGAAACTGTCAATATTTACACCATACGTAGAATGCGGCCAAATAAAGTTTCTATAGAATGTTCATAAGCCTATTTTTGCTACAATCTCCTATTGCTGAATTTATTTTGAAGTTGGCATGACCGCGACGTGATGACAAGTAAAACTCTAGCAAAATTCTAGGAAAACGTTTAAGAATATATTAAAACGTAAGAAAATCGACAGTAGTGCTATACTTCTAGAAATACAGCGCTACTTAACTTTGCAAAGTTGAGCAACTAGCAGATTGAATATTCGTGCCCAGTCCTATTACATTGCGAATGAGGAAAGCAAGAAAAGAAAGAAAGAGACGAAAAAATAGGTCTTCATACTTGAATGTGTGTTGATTTTTCTTTTTTGTTCAAATCTTTTTCAACGAACAATTAGAGTCTAATTGCCTTTAACCTCTCCCCCCCTCCTATTGTTGGTCGCTGGCAGGTACATGCCCCGCCCCCTATTGACTCTAAATTAATAAAAATTGAGTCATATTTTGTTAGTAACTAGAAAGAATGGCCTGTTTTGGCCACACCTAAACAGTTTTCTTCTTCTTTAAACTTTCTTGTTTTCACTGTTCATCAATATAAGAGATTTTCGCCCCTTTGAATATTTTTAATTTTAATATGATACTTCATCCGGGAACTTCATTAGTTTTGTTTTGCTTTACTTTTTCTCTATACTTCTAACAAATGTGGAAACAGTCGAGAATATTGAAGCTATATGTCAATAGATCCTCAAATAGCTGCTTACAACCATTAATTCGTCTTTCTTGCTACCAAACTGAAGCTCTTCCCTTCTTAATTTGCTCTATATAACACCAACATTTTACGGTAGTGGGTTTAACGAATAATACTGCTTATACATCTTTGATTATGATAATTTGACAAACTGGTTTGCATCCAGCAACTTTTCAATTTTTCACTGAGTGGCTTCCCAGTGAATAAAGTCTGGAACAAAGAGGCATCCTCGCCTAAAATTCCCCTAAGTACGCTGATGTGAGTATTTATATTAGAATATTAGAAATCCACAGAAATTTTCGTTTTAACTTTTTATGGAAAGACAGACTGGGTTTTGTCAGTAACAAGTTGCGTATAAAAACTTTTAACTGTAGTAAAAATGTATTTGTAAAAAGATTCCTAAATTACACTGGTTGTGGCTCATGGAAAAAATCTAATCATAATTGAAAAATACCGTTGCATAACACTCTAGAAATATGTGCTTTGAAAGAAATAAAAAACACATTCAGAGGCATCAAGAGAGGAAAATAACAAATAGGAAATGCATATCCCCAAGATACAAGGCACCATTTATTTGTGCAGATGGTTGGCATCTTTGTGGTATTCAACTGGTCTACACTTTCTGTTTTACTATTTTCTATTCATACTTAACTGTCCTTTTCAACGCATAGAGATTCCTTTATAAGATTTTGCGTTTTTAAAATTTGACAAAAATATGCAAAAGACTTGTTCCAAGTCAAATAATAATTTTGAATGTTAATCGATTTTTTAAAATATCATGTCATGTAAAACTTACGTACAAGGCGCTTATGATTAATAGGCCAAGATTTAGGAGGCAAGAAAATACCTGGGCTGCTTTATCATTGGAATGGCAATCGATGCTTGTTAGACTTTCATCAATTCAATAAAACCAAATGGCGGGCCATTGCAGTTATCACTGCAATCAAGATACTGTAAAAAACTCAAGATGGAAAAGACTTCAAATAAAATCAAGTTTGAAAAGGCCCTACAAATATTCCTAAAACCAAGGGATTGAATTTATCCAAAACAATGGTTTTCTAATGGATAGTACCACGCTTGTGCTGCCCAGTTGCAAGACAACAGCTCCGACATTAGTTTTTTATTCTTCTAAAAGATAATCACAGAGCAACAGAGCAACGTCACCGTAATGATGGTCATTCTCTGAAAAATTATCATGATTGCAAGCCATCTATGAATGTAGCCTTTTAAATTATTGATAGAAATTAGGTACTGGGAGTCTCTAAAAAAAAATGGTTTATAATCAAGTTAGTTAGACTGATCACAGAAATGCTTCAATGAATTTGTGAGACTTTTTCAGATATTAAAGTTCAAACTTCTTCCATAGTTCCATTTGCATATAAATTTGCGCTCCTATTTCTCATATACATAAACATTGCTTTGTCCATTTTTTGACTTGTCCCCTAAGCTTCTAGGTCAGCTTTCAACGACAACGTAATTTCAATGTATTTTTAATAGACCTATAAAAACTGCTGTTTCAGAAAATTGTACATTCATTGGCGTAATGACAAGCTTAGTTTCAAGTCGCTGGCTTGATTACGTAAAAAGGCAAGCCAGCGAATGTGACACAACAACTATGGTCTTGGCTTTTCTAAAAGTCTTTGCTGCATCTCTCCTCACCACCACCATCACCCCCTAAACACACCCCCCCCCACCCCCAACAAATCCGTCTGCTAGTTCCAAACCCCTGTTGTTTATAATAGTCCCTTTCAATCATGTTATAAACAGAGAGTCTTCGACTTAAAAAAGCGAAAAATGACCAACATTTTTGCAAAGCAAAAGGTTCACAGTATTTCACATTTCAAAAGGAGTTCTTTTCAGCATCCCAAAAGATAAGACAGGGTGTCCAAAATGACGAGGTATCCAGGGACCTTCCGCCGTTCATTGATAAGCCACCTCTTTTACTTAATCTTCCCACTGGGCAACACTACAGCGAACTGTTCTGTAACACCATGCTTTATTAGACAAAAATAAAGTTAAAGTCAGCGTTACATAATCACTTTTGTAAATGGCTGAAAGTTAGGGCTGACACGATTCTGGTTGGAAATCATCTTAAATGCCAAAGCTGTGTCTGATTAAGCCTTTCAAATGATGTTGGTCGTTGTCTAAGAGTTTATCATAATGTTAATGAGCCCGCGTATTCATTTCTATCTATATTCCTTTCCTGAACTGCAATTATGAATTTAACTTTAATAAATCTGCATAACACTCATAATTCCTTCATTCCAAACAGCATTAATATCGACAAGATCCTGGTTTTCCCGACTGTTTCCGTAACTGTAGCTAACAAACACGAGAATATCGATTTTTAGGTTTCCGTAAATAGTCACGATAAGGGAAGCCATGACGTCACAAAAGTGGATGGAAACGAGGATATGTTTTGCGAGGTTCGAAACTCAAACACTACCGACACATCTTCAATAGGAGATATTCTAGAGGTGAGTAGGGCAGCACAAAAGCAACCAGACGATAGTAAAGGCTATAGGAGAATTTTACTAGTATTTCATCTCAAGGTGTACTTTACCTCAAACAAGGTGTATTTAAAAGAGACATAACTGTAACATAGCGCGACCAGGCCAGATTCTGAACCAGAGATTAGACAATAAGCAAGCGAATTCTTACGTGATGCTGATATTTTCTTGGTATACAATATTCATATGTTAATATCTATATATTTAATAAATTCATATATACGTTCAATTTACAATACAACAATTTCGACATACAATGCAGTGAGACGTATTTGCATATTAATATCTTTCGCATTACAATATAATATAATATTCAAACAGCTTGGAAATAATTTTCGATTTATATTTATGCTAATAAATTACCCACACTAGCTGAAGTTGTGACAGCTTGTCAGCTCATCAAATCGAAATTGTTTAGAAAATAATTGAAGAAAAATTCGACGAAATTTTAAATACAATGGAATTAATAATAGCACAGCTAAGAGGTAACATGATAAATACTGCTTGGATAAAATAACGTGCAGAGACTTCTGGAGGGTCAACTTTGATGAATCTCTCTCAAGGAGCTTCAATGGCTGACAGAAGACTTGTGCAATGACCTGGGATTTCACGAGAATTTCTATCGGCCCTTTGATGTCAATTCACATATTTCTTCGCAAAAAGGCTTTAAAAGTTTAACGGAATTATTTTATCATCACTGATGGTCTCAAGTTGTTCTCTTTGTTTAGATGCACAGTTCATTTGCAGGTTATGTCAACAAATAAGAAAAGAACTTCGCAAATGTTGCATAATACTTACAATTTGTAGCATTCAAAATCTGAAAACAAAGAACCAAAAATTGAACAGATTTTCTTATGATTTATACTGTTTACCGGTTTTTTGAAGTTGCTATGGCGCGAATGAAAACAAATATGGTTGATATCTGACTTTTTATTCAATTTGTATTTAAAGTTAGTAAGGGCAAAGGAATTCCTTAACAGAAAAATTTTGTTTAACGAATTTTTCAATCGTTTAGCATGTAAGCAATTCTATTTAGATGTCAGCAGGGCGTGTTGCTAAATTTTTTCGAATTCCTTAAAGGACGAGTTTGTAAAATTTAATAAAAGTAGCTTGCTGGATGGAATCTTAATTCATCAATTCTTTTACAATATCAGGTTAAATTAGTCTTCGCCTAGAATGTGGTGCTACGAAGATCTTTTCATTCTTCACCCGCTAAATTTATTCAAGATAAATTAATCAATGGGAATTTTGACCGCATTTCATGATAATCTATTGACAAACGCCTTTAATCTTGTTTTGTGTTGAAATGGCTTTTTCTAGCTACGCATATTTTCACAAAGTGAAGACCACTGTCAAATTATATACTTAAATAAAGGCAGTTTTTAGTTTGTTTGTTCACAATAGTCTTTGATGTTCAATCGTTTTCTGCTGTCTGGTCGAGTAAATCCTGCTTTCTGCGATATCGTTCTAACAAGGTTCCTTGCTTAATTTAATGAACTCAAATAACCTTTGAGCTGGACATTCGGTTGCTTTTCAATTAGCAGGAGCAATGATCCCGTAGTATCGTTGCCCGCGATTTCTGCAGGGACCCGTGTGATCTGCTGCGCTTCATTCGAACTGTTAAATTATCAATTACGAGCTCAACCCGTAGTCCAATTAGGCCAGCTCTAGCCATTTGAATGCTAGCCATTTTGGACCGATCAACTGGCCAACTTTTGAGTTTACCATTGACAATATACATCACTGCATCTCTGCATGCAGTACCCAGAGTTATATACTGGCTTCAGCACTGCTGCTGCCGGAGAGTGTCTCGAGCTCGAGGTTGACGTTGCCTCCTTTTCAGGATTTTTTCCTCGAGAATATCTGATGCTCTTAAGCCCTCTTCGACTGTCAGATGGAACACTGTTGAAGGCCCTTCCAGATTTTCGCTGTACAGAAAGTTATGATCAATGGCTCGCAGTCTCAGAGTGGAGAGCAGAAAACTCTTCATCTTGCCGACAGGTGACGTCCCCACAATCGAGAAATTATTCATTGCAGCGTTGAGAAACAGGTAATGGAAGACGCACATAATAACGTTCGTTCCCCTGTATTCTTTGGCGATTGCACACCGTTGAATTTCGTAAACATATTCATTGTTAACCGGACAAACAGCGCGAGCGATCTGTGGCTTCTTGCTTGATTCGTACCGCGTGAGATCAAGATGACCCTGTGCATTTCTGTGAACCCTGCGCGCAACAGCAACAACCCTGTCTTCTTCAAACACTCCAAACCAGTTAGAATGATCCTCCAAATCGTCTGTTAGCAAACTTTTTCCACAGTCAGATTTCTCGATTCTAAAGCCTATTATAAAAGGAAAGAGTTTTAATATTTGCAGATAATGCAGTGAAAAACCAAAGTTGATGAAAAATCTAACACATCAAAGAGGATGATTAAAGAAACTTTCACTAAAATTATCACAGTTTCTAACAAATTTGCAGTGGCTTGTTTTGAAGGCTATGGCGGAACTTGCAAGTACGTTTGAAAGAGCTTGTTGTCAGAATAAACACATAGTATGCAAAGAGAGAAAGTTGAGAGCAACAAACATTTTCTGTTTAAAAATATGCTATATCAAGTAGAACTGTACTCAACAACATCTTTCAGAAAACAACCTACGTAATGGATACAAAAACGAATTACCAATATTTATGCAAAGTAATTTGGGCCAAACTCTTTGAAATAAAGAAGAACTTCTCACATTGTCGCAAAAAAGGATTTGCATCCGGAGGCTTGTGAAGTTTACAAAACAATGTCAAAGGCAATTAGTATTAAAAGTTTGCGTAATCTAATAGAAAGTCCGCTTTGCTAGCAATGTAGCGACTTCTAATTAAGACCACCCTTGAGAGGTATACAATCGTATCTACAAAGAGATTTTGAAGGCGTTTCATCGTAGATACGGTTCTACTCTTGATAAGACATAAAATCCAATATATCAACCAAAATCTCAATATTATTAGCAGACTGGTTAGATATCATGTTAGGCTTAGCAGATGATTTAGATATTTTATGTATTAGCAGATGAATTAAAGGCATTATCATCGAAAATTTTTACAGAATAGATAATAGCAATTCGAAAAAGAAGTACACGTGAAATAGAGAGCGAGAATTTTACCTGTTGGATTGTTCTTAGCAAACATCCAGCCCATCTCCCGCACGTAGACATCATATATCAGTGCTTGAGCTTGAATAACATCACTCTTCTTAACAAGTTTGTGAATTCTCCATGGCTGGTACAGATCATTTTCTTTTGGCATATCATATGATTGAACTAGAATAGCAATGCAATATAATACTACATGCAAAAAAAATTCAACTTAATTAGGTCTCAAAATCTAATATTGAAGAAAATCAATTCAGAAAGTCTCCAGAAAATCAATTCAGAAAGTTTCCAGAAACTCAATTCAATCATTTCCTGTCAGCATACAAACTTGATTACAGGATACTCGTATGAAACAGTAAGTTTTCAAGGTCTTATCTTGCCAGTGTTTATCAGATACCTTGGGCTTTCTTGAACTAAACCTAAATTTATGGTTTGGAGAAATCTGACATGACCTCGGCATATTTTATGTAATTGTTGTTTCCACGTAAAGTGGATGTGAGATAAGCGAAAACTATCGTCGAAAATGCGGTTAAAAGACGATTTTCTCCATTTGTTCGCGGAATTTCAAGGCGGAGCACTAAACCCCCAACTAGCAAGAAAAGGAGAATGCATTGCAAAACTTTCTGTTGGTGGTCCAAAGTGTGCAAGATCATTCCGCAGCAGATCCAGGCCGAATGGTTGACTTATCAGAGGAGAAAATACATTGAATTATCTTGATGGAAAAGCACGGTCTTAAAAGAAAGCAATCGATGTTTTAAAGCACAAAATAGATAGAGCTTAGCTCTATTCAATTACGTCTGTGTTTTTATTCAGAAAACTCAAGTTAAAATGCGGTATCTGCCCGTCTATCGGGTCACGAAATAATGACGAAAACTAGATTAATTTCCCATAAATTCTTTAGCCAACAACAACGAAATGTGCAAATAACCTTTTTGTGGTACAAAACTTAAATGTGGCTTGAACGTCAGAACATAGATCGAAAACTCTACGCTAGGAAATATCTATACCAAGTTGTGGATCGGAATAAGCCAATCAGAAACGCGAGCACATGACTGTTGAGGTTGCCCAATCAGTGCCGTTTACCTATTAGATATTAAGTTTTCCTAGCGTGGAGTTTTCGATCTATGTTCTGGCGTTTTATTCTTTGAAGAGTGTCAGACGAAAAGCTTCAGTATACTCGAATGCTTTCCTTTTTCAAAGCCATTAATAACAAAATAGTCCCTTTCAAGCTGCAGAATTCGAAATTTTGCTTAAAAAATCTCAAGGGCCCAAGTGGTTTCTGGGTACTGTCCAAAAGCCGAAACAAAGATAGAAAGTTTCGATTGGCTTACAGTGAAGTTGGTGATTGATGTACAAGGGAAAGTTTGAAAATGCGTTTGTGCTTATCTTTTACATGCTTCACCATAGTCCAGCTTGTTACTCGTAATTGACGCAATTTTATTTAAATCTTTCTTCAATAATTAATTGCCCATCTTGGATCAAAATCGTTGGCTTTCTTCAGGTCAAATTAAGAATCCATGCAGGAGAAGGAATGGTAACAGAGTATAGATGTGGGGAAGCATATATCCCAAACTTTGAAGCAATAATTTATATCTCCCAGACAAAGTTTGAAGTAACAATTAATTGATAGTAAGAAAAAAGTTCAATATTTTGTGAAAGAAACTACTCTTTGCCCTTTCTTCTTAGGTGAAAACTTCTGCTTGACACTTCCAGCGAGGGTTTGACTTAGAAATGAACATTTAATGGACCAATCAAAGTGTCAAAGTACAATTGGGTTGCCCGAAACATCAACGTTGGACACCACTCACAGTTGCAATGGTTTTAAGGTTGTTTTTGATTGCCGAGTCAAGTGCACATGTTGTATTTGTGACACATGTACAATGCTAAACTGGGTCCGTTTACACGGTGTAATTCGCGAACTCAAAAAGTGTGAGTTACATGAAACAACTGTATTGGCAAACAGGTGAATTGAGAAGTAGAAGTGTCTTGACCTGATGTCAAGTATATCTGTGTGTGCAATCACGTACTGGTGAGAATTGCTCTATGTACACGTTTAGGTCATACAGATGCCCGCTGTATCACTGAATAGAAAGCTTGGATAAAATTGGACAGTATGGCTTTATTGGGTAAGGCATGGAAGCAGTAGGGATGTGTGGAGGGCATCACAGCCGCTACCATGGCGCATGCCTTATATGGTTTCGTATGCCTCTTATGGGCAACAGAATTCCACGGTTGTTTCATCAAACTTAAACAACCTCATTGTTTATTGCCAATTGAAGTATCTCTCTAATTCATTCATTTGCTGAAAATCGTTTCACTTTCGAATTATTTTTAAAACGGTGAAGTAACAAGGAAAATTTGCGGAAACAATGCGTAAGGAGACCTAAAGAAAAGACACGCAGTAACAAAAGTACTTTGAAGACGATTGGTTAAGCTGAATATTTTCCATTTACGAAATTAAATCGGCAACTGGGAAGAGGGAAATCCAATGGGTCGATTGTGACAATGGGACAAGGCTTGACTTGAGATTTCGAGAAAAATAATTAGTTAGATATGAATAGTAAAATTAGTTATTTCAACGTTTGCAAAATGACTGAAACTACCAGGTTTAAAGAAAATGAACATTTTTTGTTTAATCAATCGTTTAAATGATGTGATCAGGCTTCCGAACTACATTCTGTGCTTTTTAGATTCGCAGGTTAAGCACAAAATTTCAGGATGCAACGACTTCGCTAGAAAGTGACGTGATGGTTCCAGATTGAAATTTTGTTCATTGCGTAATTTAATGGCATATTTTGTAGAGCTACTTTAGATACCACCTCAAGTGCAGGCAAGCAAAGCTCAGTTAAAAGCCCGTCAAGATTAGTATTACAAGACTGTACTTCTTTCGAATATGTGTAATTCCGAACACGTACACGGAATGTGTGTCATTTTAAACGCATAATGTGTGATTCTGAGCACGTAATGTGTGTGTAAATCGAAAGTGTATCCTAGATATTATTGAAAGTAACTGGAACAGAAATTTAAAATTAAGTTTTTCGCACAGTGGAAGTATTCTTATATATATCATAGAGATGACGAAAATCAGACTACTTGATTTATCTCTACAAGCCTGTTTCGTGAGTAACTCACTCTTAAGGAACTCACTCTCCTAAAGAGTGAGTTACCCAAGAAACAGGCTTGTAGAGATAAATCATGTAGTGTTATTTTCTTCAACTCTACGATATATCACGCTCTACGTGCTAACGTATTGAGCACTGTGCTACGGAAGTATCAAAAGAGAAATTTATTCTTATATATATATATGTATTAATTTCTATATAATTATATGTATTTATGTATTCCTCATACGTTGAAGGCACACATATATTTTTGATAAATTGGAAGAATTCACAGCTCAATGAACTTGAATTCCGATAGAAAGGACTGGATACTCGGAATTTAGAGTAGAGTGTCTTTAGAAAACACAGAACGACTTGTCACCAACATTTGAATGTGTAAATCCAGATAAATATGGCAGGAATGATAACATCTTTTCATTTTAACATGGATGACAACCTTATCATTGGAAGGAATGCTAAAAGCTTTAAGCTTTAATCAACAAAATTAGTGATAAAGTGAGCAATATGCGCAAATTTTCGTTGTTTTTTAAAATATGAATGAAACGAAAGACTTTGAGAATATAAGAAATGAAAACATAGCAGTAATAATTAGACATACTGCAAAATGACGGCTTCCTCACAGCGCACATGTTCGCTCCAATAACTTCAGGTTTTTCTGACACCACCTCGGTCTGACTGAGGCTTACAAGGCTTCGTCTTGTCGTGCTCAACATTTCTCTGCAATGGCGCAGACACTGAATTCTATTCATCATCGCATGCGATAATCCTCTAGTGCATAATGACTGCCTTATACTGGCTGATCGACAAACTACTGGAAGCTAGCTCTCAAACAAGCCTTTATAGTGGTGAGGTCAAGGGGCCAATAGTGGGCCACAGGAAACCAACAATGAGCCAGCTTATGATTGCCAACTCTATGCGTGGTTATGAAAGAATTGAGAAGCCCGCAAGCATAAAGAGAAATCCTCAAGACAAAGCAAATCTCCTTAACGACAACAAAGGGATCGCCTACAACGATGAATTAGGCTTTGACTTTGTAACAACATCTTACTTGCTAATATAAAATGGTTTTCGACGCAAATCAAATATGACCGGGCTATTGTAAACCTGGGTGTGCTATGCAACGGATTTGTGGTCTACGAAGCCAAGCGGACAGCAAGCGGTAACAAGCGCAAGCTCGTTGTAACGCCGTTATAATTAGCACGTGACTGATTTGTGGTTTCGAATAGCTTTCAAGGAAACTTAGGCAAAGAGAGATAAACGGAGTGTTGAATTATTGCTTTAAATGATACTTTTGAAAGAATTTTAATAGTTAACAGCAATTGAAAATTCATGCCTTCTTTTGTGGCTTATTACTGAAGATGTATAAACATTTTGGCGGACAAAAAGGAATGCTTTTATTTGCTTTTAGGTTGAAGAGAAAGATTGGCCTTTAACCGTATTCCATTGCGTGCCTTACATGATTATAAAGCAATCAAATGTTCTCTCAAAGACGACAAGTTACTTCGAAGAGGCAGCAAAATCCCAAAAACACTTGCGACTTGAGCAATAAAACAAATTTTTCTTGAGCTTCCTTTTTCAATGACACCGGAAAGTTACTAGATTTCAGTACAAGCCAGTTGCTGCTGTTACCATAGAAACAACTGTTACCCTGGGAATAGAAGTTATTTATTTTTTTCAGTTTCTTATTCTGCTTCTTCTTCTTGCTAGTGTCTCTAAGTGAATTATTTTCAATTTGTAATGAAAATTCCACAGGTAAATTTTTGATGACAATGCATGGAAATGAACACGAATATGGTTTTAAGTGAATGAGAAAAAGAATTCTCTAAAGAACTGAATGATGTACATAATCCTGAGCAGCATTGATTAAAATGTCTTACGTTATTCACAGATTAAATTTGTTGTCAAAATATTGCCTACAATGCGCGATAAAAACTCAGCCACTTTCCGCAAAGTAGAAAAAGAGGAAGAAAAATTTTTTTTAATAAAAGGCTTCTTGAGATAAAGTTATTGAAATATTTCAGCTGAGATCTGTAAACACTGGATTCTCTTTATCCATTAAGTGATCAGCTAAATAAAACTTGCAAACTGCCGCGTTGCTTCATTTGCCTTGTCGATCAAAATCGCAACCAAAGTGATTTGGGGCAAATAAATACAGTAACAGAAAAGCTAGCATATAAAAGACTAAAACCATATTGATAAGCCTTTGGCATTCGCTGAAAAGTTGTCAAACAATGAAAGATGATAAAGGGTTTATAGTTATTCTAAACCAAAGATGTTAGAAATATGCAAAGTGATGCTTCATTTTAAAGAGGACTGATTCTAGTAGGCTACGTGCAACTTTGCGCGTTGATAAGAGGCTTGGGCTCTACAGTTGGCAAGACGACACTGGGCTATTGATCTAAAGAAAATTCCAGTACGAATGACGTATTCTACAGGGGTCTTTGGTTTTTGGTTTTTGAGTTGTATACGAGCCTGTGGGTTTTGAGTGAATGGACATTGGCAAGTGGTTTTACCAGGTGTCCGTTTTCTGAGTTTTAGATGGTTTGATTAGGTTGTTAAAAATTTACTTAAGTTTACCTTTTCAAGGACAATCTCTTCAAAAGAGAATTTAAAGTTAACTACGATTTAGAGCTTAAGGAGTTACTACCCAAAAATCTCTTTGTCAAAAACATCTACTTTCGAATTGTCTAACAAATGTCGGAAAATGTGCAAATCGCGTCTAATACGTAGATTGGGTTAAGCTGGTAAAATCTCAAACATCAATGAAAGAATCAGGCAAATATTTGACAATGTAATGCTACATCAAACGGTTGAAATATTTTCCCATGAAACGATTTTCTCCAAGAATGTTATGACACAAATTGACATGAAGCTTTATCATTCTTTCTGTACTTTGCTGCACCTTTTAGATACAGCACGTAGATCGTTCAGTTTGAAAAATATGTGTTTGAAAATTGTGCCGCATAAGCAGGGCTGTATTTACTTATTTGGAGCGAAAATATGAGAAAACAAGTAGTCGAGGAAATCTTCTATTGTGGACTTGTTTGGCAGAAGGCTCAGGTTAATATCAGGAAATTCATCGTCTGATTTTTGATCGAGGATCAATTTGTAATTAGTGCTCAAACACGGCCTAAGAAGTTTGCTTTGAGATCAACGGCTGCGTTCTAGTAAAATGCTACATGTTTAAGAAACAAAAAGCGTTCCAAATGTTAATGTGACAAACCCACGCTGGTGTTTGTTTCTAACTCCAAGTTTGCTCAATCGCTATTACCCAGGCTAAGCCCAAGATGAGACATGGAGAAAAAAAGCATCACAGATTGGCTGCGTTGGCATGGCAACGAGATGGAAGACATGACGTTACTCGTATTTCATTATCAAGAGGCATCGACAGAAGACCAAAAAATGGTAGGTGAACCAACATGGCAGTTCTTTCAGTTCAGCAATCAAACATTTGTAAATTGATCTTTTTGTACTTCACGTTCCCCATATGTTTTCCGGATACATTTAAATAAAGCCAAAGAAGTGGAAATAGCTTTAAATTTAAAGTAGACATTAGAGATTTATATAAAAGTGTTAATCTAATGAAATCATTCTATCCTGAAGGGTGTCCTTGACCCTTTTTAGGCATACATGAATAAAACACTCGTTTTAGTGAACTTTCCTTGAAGACTACCCGGGGGCAGAATGCTCTTAGAAGATCACAGCGATCGTCATCAATTTTGGCAAATTGCCTCACAGTTTGTGTGGTTCGCGGTTGCTGATTTAGCAAGCTTTCTTGAGTTTCCTTGCTTTTATGTGGCTTTCATTAATATTTCAAGCGAATTAGCGTACATTTTCACCAGTCTTTCATGCGGCGTACATCACATTTTCAAATACGTATACCCAGATTAAATTAGCGCTATAAAACAGCAGACCAGCCAATCAAATGGATCCGACGTGGAACAGCTACTTTGTCACGAAGCAGTTCCAAAGCTTTGTTTGGCTACACTATATAAAAGAAGTTTATCTTCATCTCTTTTGTCTATATGATGATTATTTGGTTTGATTTGAATAATGATAAGCTTATTTGATGTCAGAACAACACCTTGCATTCAACTGCACATAAATCAACCCCAGAAGCTTTAAAATTGAGCTGTTACCATCGTTTTCTTTTGACTATAATACCAGAAACAACAGATATCTATATATATTTCTTCAATAACGTATCTTGAGCCATATTGCCGTAAAAAAAAGCGTTTCAAAGGACAATACATGTCTGTTTTACGGTGCGCAACTACGGCTGATTCCGAACAGCTAGAATATTGACAACCCTTAATCTACTTTTGAGCCCCTGGAAATGAAAAGTGATTTTGCACTTGCAATGAAAACAAGCATGAAAGCGACATTACTAATATTGAAAATACTCACAGCAAACTTGCTCTTGAGCTCCTGCAGAAAAATCTCTTGATCTGCATACAGAATGTTGCATGGAAAAAAAGACTCTCGTTGCAGAGACCCCTTTTGAAGAGACTGTCGCAGAAAAAGACCTCAGCGCCTTGGATAACATTTTGCAGATCTTGTAACGGTTTCAGCGAAGTTATAACCAATGCAAGGTGCCTCTGTGCTGGTATGTGCCTGTATCAGACGGTGCAATCAAGCAACTTCTCTGGAATAACTTCTGTAAAAGGACACTTCGAGGCAACTTATGTGTAGCGACTTCTGTTGAGCGACCTCTCGTGCTAATGAAATCAAACGGACTGAGCTAGTAGCACTTCGTCGTTACTATTTCATGTTCGCTAAGCCGAGATAAGATCGGCCTCCTAATCAGACTAAAAGAAGACTGGAGCCTATTGTAGACTCTTTGAATATTAAGGAGCCACACACGAAGCCCCTTTGCTCTCTTGAGACTGAAATCGCGCGTTGCCTGCACAACCCTGCCGCGCAGCAAATGCCAAGGGAACGAACCAGTACAGGCTAGCTTTCAATGTCGTTTGAATTTAGACTCTGCTCGCATTCAATACGCTTTCATAAGCATATATGCATAAAACATAGACTAGGTCAACCTGTACCGTTAAGAACAATGCCATTAAGGTCAAATCAAGGAGGATTTTTGATACACTTAATACAATTCAACCGGACACAATAGGACCTGCAAGTTGTATTCAGAGAGATCTCTTCGGCTTACATTACTCTTAAGATGGCATAGAATTATCTCTTCAAACAATAACCGATTTGATAATTACACAAGTCTAAACATGTTCTAATTATTGCAATATGAACTGTGGGAAAACTGACCAAATTGGCCAAGGATATGCATCACATTCACCTACAGATGTAGCCTCTACTTCGCACATATTCAGCGCTTGCATTTGAAGTGGCTTTCGAACTTGAAAACCATTCACACTTGACATTGCAATGATTTTCTGTTTGAGAGCGTTTTAACGTAATTTACTGGCAAATAACATAATTGAACTCCAGTACATTTTTATCTCCAAATTTTGTATCTCCAATATATTAAGGAAATCACACAAAATGATCGTCACCGATATTTATTCTTTTCATAACATCTGTCCTTTGAAATTCTAGCTATTACTTTGAAACAAACAACAACAATTATGCTTTATAATTTAATGCCATAGGTGAACATTATAGGGCACATACCCAATGGAAAACGAAAGCAAATATTGGACTGAATTTACTTGCACCTTTGAGCAAATGGAGCTTACATCTCTCATGGAAGTGCATGCATTGAAATTATTGTTCCTGGATAGAAAACAAGTCTATACATCTGCTGCATGTGTTTCGTATTCAGCGTATGGTATTCAATCTTTTAATCTTCACCTTTTTTTGATAAACGCTGGATTTGACTCTACAATAATCGGTTTTCAACAATCTTGGACCAAGACTTGAAAATTACCAACAAAATAGCCTCAACATTCAATTAAAATCACATGAGTGACTTGCTGACTTAAAATTGCCAAGCCTCGTGATACAATGAATTTTTTAAGCTCAAAAACATTTACTGCGTTCTTCATAAGAACAACTCTGTATTCTAGCTTTATTCACGATGTAACTTTATTCACGACAAAACACACGAAACTTTTTTTATTCACATCATTCAATGTTGGTTTACATCATAATAACTAATAAACAGTTAATCAACACCAACTTGTAATAATAACAAATATAACTACGAAAAATCCTGATGTTTACAAGTATCCAAATATTAGAAATATATTTTGTGCATAGTCTACACGAGCAATTAAGATCCATTTATTTAATTTAAGTTTTGATTGCGTTACAATTTTTTGTCAACCGAATGTCTAATGGTATAGAATTCCACAATTCATAACATCTATAGGATATTGTATCTAGCCCATAAGTAATAATTTTCGGCTCTTTTTGTATAAACGACTGATTTCGTAAATTATATTCAAGTCCATTTAACCTGCATATTTACGATCAATCTTCTTGAAACATTTGAATCAACTGCAAGGTGTCTTTCTAAACCTCTTCTGTTGCATCTTCAACGCAGAGTTCAACTAACTTGTGAAGCTAAACAAGCTCGAACATGAAGGAGTATACCGGAAAACCGCACCCTTTTTAAACTTAGGCAAACACTTTCAACGCAAATAACTATCTTATCACAATTTGGATAGCATCTTATCAGTTTAAGAAAAATGCCCATTAAATCCTATTTACAGGAGGATAAATGTGCATTGAGACAAGAGGAAAGTGATGCTGTCCAAAATGTTTAAGGTACTTAAGAATCAGGCAAGGAAATTGCAGTCTAGTGTGAATGGCTTCAAAATTTCACAATTGATGTTCTTCTTTAACAAGACAACAATTTCCAAACACTCATTGTTTTTCGTAGCCGTGCCAGCATTTTATTACCACCGGCAATGGCAATTGCACTGACATTTCTTTGAATTTTAAAAAACTGGATTTTGTCGCGCAATCACTCAAATTTTGGAATCCAATTCTGGATGCAAGCAGTCGTGAGAACTCGCTTTACGGAGATTCTGATTGTTATGGCAACAACTCTACAAATTTTCTGGTGGCAATGGGAATGGCGTGTAAATTAATGTGAGAAGAGTTTGGCAAATGTACATTGTAGATGTATACATAGGTTGGTTGACCTAAGTGCTTGAAGGAGAATTGAAAATTGTGACATATGAGCTACTATAGAATATGCTACTATTAGCAGAAAGTCGATTTCAGATTTTCAGCTGCTTTCTTTTTGATTGTGTCTGTGAATCTGAACGTGATGATTAATGAAAAATATCAATTATTTGAAAGATTACAAATCTGGTGCTATCCTGTCACAAATTCAATAGATTTAATTGACTTCGCGTCAATGTGCAAGGTTTACGTGAGATAATATAACAATCTTATACCTTTGGTTTCAAATGTTGAATTTCATAACCTTGCATTGTCGTACAGAGTAAGTGGTCGACATATATTCTGTCATTTGGCAGAGATATACTGTATAAACGACATTTAACTGCAGATTCCCTCTACATAACAACGTGGAAAAAACTAATTTCTGTCAAATGACTTCTTCTAGAAATCGATGGTTTACATGAAAGAAACACAGAAGTAGGTTAATCTCTTTAGACTTAATTGTTTGTTGCAGTTTCACATCAAACTTTATTGTTGACAGTTTATATGACACATGAGAGTCACTAAATGGCCACCTATAAAATAAGTTATAACAGAGAACAAAAATCAAAAAGGACCTTAATTAAAAAATCAAATAACATGAGTTAAAACAAAGCCAACGCTAAGCCGTTGCTAGATTTAGATACACACAGAATGAGAATATGTTCTAAAAACAGTCAAAATAAAAGCATAAACGGTTCAAAGTATTAATAAGCTCAGCTATATTTTTTTCATTTTACAACAATAGTAAGTGAATACATTTGTTCTAAGTCACGGAGCTATGCATTGTGAGCGACGCCTTTGCACAGCTTGTTTTCATTTTCAAGATGGCTGATGCCATTAGCCTTGTGTAGGGCTACTTGATGTGGCTCTTGTTTCCTACCCACCCACAACGCAATTTGCACATGATATTTCTCACGTATGCACAGATTTGCTGACTTTCTATGTCGCTAGCTACCATTCTAATCGCATATAGACGATTGTAAGACAGAAAAGCTGATCCTACCAAAGAGCCAGGATATTGTTTGAGGGCCACCAAAGATGTACCAGCTCTGTCGGACCATCTAATGAGACCTCAAGTGTCATTAATTATTATTATCTAAAATAACTCAATTAGATCTCTATGTCCGCTGATGCTCACAGTCAAATAGTGAATGTGTCCTTGTGTTATATACCTATTACTACAGGCAGATGAGACGTAATACTTCACCGTGTGCAAAGTTTCTGAAAACTTTCA
Source organism: Rhopilema esculentum (assembly GCF_013076305.1). Next base: position 14,023,291 of record NW_027019317.1, read on the forward strand.
CCTTTAAATAGAAAAGCAGAAACATAAACTGCATCAATATGTATAATTCTTAAAGACAGAAAGGCTGAAGGCTAGAATAAAGCAGATTTTTCAGAAGGGTTGATGCCTTTACGAGTTCCCAACAGCATAATTCTAACTTCATATCTTGCATAATTACATTTCTTGTTAAACACGTGCTCTTGTAAGCCGATGCCTTAAAAAGCGTTTTTGCTATTATTTGATATTTAGCTTTATATTGCTTAGAGTAAGCGCTAAATTCACAGTTGCAACTTAGGGAAGTCATGCTCGACATATCAAACCTTCCACAGCTCTTCTGCATGGCATAGAAAAGATCATAAGAGAGCGGTGAACCGTTATCCTTGCTGAATTTGATATTCGGTGAGTATTAGTTCGAGTCAGGCATAACTGAGCGACTCTGTCTGAACTTGTCATATGATTGTTGCACTGGTACACTAATTAGAGCAGGTCTGTGGTTAGGGAATTGCACCATTTGACTCGTCCTTTAAAGTACAATCCTACATTTGGCATTATTGAGTAGCCCCATTATTAAGAAGAAACTTCGAACTTCTATATAAAAGAACTTCTCTTTAGTAGTCTTTATCGAGTCGTGGTAAAGTTCCACGCCCCTGTGGACTCTGCAGGCCATGGAACCACTACAACGATCAAATGAGATTGGCCGTAAAGTTTCCGTCTTAACAAAAAGAGGCAGATAGTGGAATATAACTTACTTTCCGGTAATAATTATATTTGGAGACATTAAAGGACAATATCTCATACATTCATGAGGGTCTCAAACAATTTATCAATAGAAAATTACATTTTGTGTTCACTAAAAAAATTTGTATGTCTGCCAAGAAAGGTAGATTTCATGACTCTCGGCCATCCATTTGGTTTTCGATGTTGCTAGGGGGGTAAATGATTTTACGCCAGACACGAGGTGAAGATAGCAATGAATGCTTAGTAAAATGCAACAAAAAGACTTCATGTATCACGATATCTATTTACTTCATATACTGAAAATGACTTTAGGTTTTGCAATTGTGAGAAAGGAATATTAAGTGAAATGCTACGCTACCTCTGTCCTCCGGATCTACATCAAACTATTCAAACAGAAACACACTTGGCAATTAAAGAGAGAAGAATTTATTTTGGATATGTTATCACTAAGTGAAGATGACAACAAAAATACAAATTAATACTTAAGTGTCTATTAAGGTATTAAGATATACTTCTTACAAAAAACTTTTCAATTCAGAAAAATATTGTACTTGGAAAGAAAGAGCGAATTATGTCAACAAAGTTTTGAATATCTATACTTCCAATGGCAACAACTATTTCTGGACAAAAGCATTAGAGAAATTTGAAAGCAATTGTAAGTTTTACCTTTTTCTAGTGTGTTCTTAAAAATAAAACATGCACGTGTAACTAGGAGTGAACAGTATTTAAGAGAGAAGGCACAGCATATGACGTTAATCGAATGAAAGGTATGTTAAAATCATTTTGATGCTAATATTTAAAATTTATGCAATAGGCGGACATTTGCACTGAGCTGATGGCTTCTTGTGATGATATTTTTCATGATATTTTCTATGAACCAAGATGCTACCTTGCCATTCTACTTGAAAAATCGACAAAACCAGAAAATCATGCGCAACTGGTTTATGGGCGCTTAATCTCGTTAGTAAAAATTAAGAAGTGCGGTAAGCTGCGGGTACCAAACGGACCTTCAGTTAATCCCTTGATTGATATGGGTAAGAGAACCTGCTATGCTAACCGCAAAATGTTGCATTACATTGCTCTGCAATTGTATAGGTATTGTTTGATAGCAACTGTTTGTTTCCATGGCAACAAGTCCAATGATAAATTCAGTGACATGATATAGTTCCTAAAGATATTGATGAACTAAAGTGAATTTTTCATTTGCGGAATTGACAAGAACCATAAATTCATGTCGTCTGCCTGGTACTCAAATTCCTTTTATTCTAAATTGAACTTCGATATATGCTAAACATTTGCTAATCCTTAGTTAGCATGCCGTGTTTTAGCAATAAGGCATAATAAAGTATGATAAAGCCAAAAGTTTTGAAATATTGAGAGCTTGCGTAGAACCGCGAAAGAATCACATTATGGCTAATTTTTCCCATGGCCACCTTATGTTACATAACTTTTTTTGAATTTGATTCTCCATTCACGCCACTACTTGACATGGCCGTTACCAAGACTTGCTAGAACCATATCTACGCCCCCATGATTTGCTTTCGTTGTGACCCATCTCTTGCAACCTGCTTGATTGGCAGATCCATCTCTTGCAACCTGCTTGATTGGCAGATCCATCTCTTGCAACCTGCTTGATTGGCAGATCCATCTCTTGCAACCTGCTTGATGGCGCAGCATTTTATGAGATCCAGAGGGTTAATTCCAGTTCTTTTTAACAAAGCCACACAAACGATTTCGTAATGGCTTAGTACACTTAGTACTGACTTAGTACACAAGAAATAGTCTCTAAGAATAGGAAAAAACTGTCCGAATAATTAATTATGCAAAAAATTCGGAATATGCGTGATCTAGACTATTCTCTCTATTGCGAATGAAAACTGAAGAAGGAAGCAAACTTCTTCCAGGGATGAATTTGCTTTAGACGCAATGATCTGAAAACACATCGTTTCCGTGAAATCAAAAAATTTCATTTTCATGTAGATTAAACTGTGTTAAATGTAAAAGTAAGACTGCGTTAAAGTAGCCTAAAAAGCTATTTTCTCAAGTCTCTTTTTTTATTGCATCAAATTATGAGGCCCGGGATAGCTAAATTATTTTAAAAGATGTCGTACATAGAAACATGGCTAGCGATACCGTCATGCTTTAAGATACCTAATGCTTTTTTGCTTCACTGCCTCAACGGATGCAGAGATTAAAAGCTGCTTGACCAAAGACGCATTTAATTTCAGAAGCATTTCAGAAATCAGATATTAATAAGCTTAAAATGTCATAAGAATTGTGAAGAATTGAAAGCATCATTCGCATTGCAAATCCATCGTTTACTTTAGGCTTAAAACAAAAACAGAACGTAAGCTACCATTCTATATTTACCTCTCAGTGATGCAGTAACCTCGTTACAGCAATTCTTCAAATGCTTTTACACATTCCAAAAGCTTTTTCATTCAAAACATATTGTTGATTTTAATACCTTTGTAACAGTGTACTTGTTTTCATATTTTTAAATGCGAAAGGAATTACCAAAAGACTATTAAACAAAAAAGATTGGGATAGAAGTCTTTAAGAAGCTTTGGGTACTTAAGTTTTTGAATATTCGACCAAAAGTATCCCTTGATGACGGCATCCCTGTGGCATAGAGGTGGAAGCCAAAGGACGGGTCAGTTTAATGAAGCATTCATTTTGAAATTGGATTATAGAATCCTGCTCTTGAGAAACATCACTTTGGTTTATCGAAAAATTTTAGACAGTGTTTAGTTGAGATGATAGACCACCCACATAACGGACCCATGATGAATCTCATTTTGGTTTGGACACGACTTCAATTGGCCACCCTTAGATGTCCCCGTCCACTTGTCAAGCCGTTTTGCATTCAATCTCTGAAACAGACAGTTTTGTCCGCTTATCGTTGAGAAATCGAAATACAAGGCTGTCATCTAAAAAGACTTTTTCTATTACAAATAACGAGTCCTGCTGGACAGTTGAATGGTTTAGAGGTGATGTCAAACTTCAGAGACTATAAAGAGCAGTCATTTACAAAATGAACATTACTCTTAAAGAAATAAAAAGTCAGTAAATCATATCAAGTTGGTTAAACGAGCAGATATAGCTCCTTTCCTCTTTCTTTAAACTTGGCAACCATAACAAAAAATAACTTGGTACAAGAAAGCTGACTTGACGCCTCCGTAATTTTTTAGGCACCTGGGCGCTCTATAGAGAGAGTGTAAGTATTGTCTCTATATCATGTCAAGAATATGTATTTGTTGAATAAAGGCCATTAGCTGTTGACAAACTGTTTCAAAGTATTCAAAAGGTGTTAATTTTGTAGTTAATCGGTCTTATTTTTTAATTTACTATAATAATTAGCTTGATTTAAACAGTTCTATGTCTGCATTTAAGAAAATTCTAAATTTTAATTGAATGAGTCCAAAGTGTGATTTTTCAAAAGTCATTTCTTCATTCCGATGAGATATTCCGAGTTGCTGTGAATCTCTTAAAACTCAAAAATACATGCTATTAGTTTTGCAGATAAATGTCAGGCAATCTTGATAAACTACGATGTTTAGAGATAGGCATGTCTCCAGAATGAACGTAAATAGAATTTCAATTTTTAATCAAAGGTGAAGCTTTTGGGGCATTTCAGCTACCGCAGTCAGCTCAAAAGGTGTATTTGAAAGACCACAGAAGAGGACGTCAGGATATCTACTTACGAAAACAACACATTTTTCGTTTCACCTGGAACTTTCTGTTTTTTGAGTGTAGGCAGAAGGTTGCTGTGGTAACGGTGACACTTTGTCAGACAAATGAAATTCGCTTTTGAAACAGATGCATTATTCGAGTAGCGTTAAGAGGCAGGATATTGGTATTAAGGAAAGCTTATATGAAGAAGTAAAGGAAAAAGAAAACTTGTATGAAAGCGTGGCCAGTTAAAAATGGTTTACAAGGCTTAAACTTGTTTAACGTCATTTGTTTCTTATTAGAGCATAATGTCTCAAAATAGGATCACATTTGAACGGAAAGGAAACGAAGGCAGTTAGGACGTTTTTGTCATATTTTCTCAAGATGATTGAATGAAAGGCTTTCCTAATAGAATCCTTTTTCTCTACAGCTAAGTCTTTACGTGGGTTGTTTGATGCTTCATATCCACAGAATGAACCTTCAAATTGACTGAAGAGTATTTTAGTCCCCGTTTTGGCTTATCCTTGGCATTAATACGATGTCCAGGAAATTCTATTTAAATTTGCAATAACATGTCTGATTTTCTTGCTTATAGATCTCGTAACACCACCACATACCTAACGATATTTCCTGAACAAGAACAAAAATGCTGATTAATCCAAATTTTTGTGGTCGTTTTCAGGTCCAGAACTACGTGCAAAACAGCCTGCAAAGTGGATAATATAACTCATTCAAAGTGCGTTTCAGCTTCCTGATATGCTTTTTTGTTTGCACAGAGAAGTTGCAATTCAAAGCCGGTAAGGACCTAAGTTTTTTCTAGCAATTTGTTTTGAAATTTGAATTGAAGCGTCAAAAAGAAAGTGTTCTTTTTGCACTTTAAAAATGTGATTCTCGAGATAACTTATTTTGCCAATCGTTCCATATAGTAAACAATTTGGGATGCAAATCCTGGAAATAAATTGCTGCAATTAGAACCAGGGTTTAAATCAAGTGCATTGAAGGCCACATTGCCATTTTACAAAATTGCAAGCAATCAATTCATCTTTTGGTTGACCAGATACCAAACAGAGGCATATCCAGACTACAGCAACCTATGCAGAAGCATAAGTCAGATTTTTAAAGCAACAAACAAAAAATTTAAACTATTGGAATCTTTAATTAATAGTTCCTTTGTCAAATTTTTTAGTAACTTCCGTCCTAGATCTGCCTCCAATGACACTAACTGTATGCGAAGGACAGAGCATATATTATGCTGATTATCTTTTGGCCTCTGCACTGAACAGTCGGGTGGCGATTCCAGGGATTTTCCTGGTCTGCATTTTCTGAATCCCGTACCTTGCCTTCTTGTAAGCCAATAAAATTTCACTTCACCTCTGCAATCTTTGGTGCTAGCAAAGTCAGATTTGTTTTTTTTTCGAATGAGAAGTCGTGTTTGCCTCTGCAGCAGTTCAGGCAACCAATTGACCTATGCATCAGGGAACCAAGTTGACCTATGCAAATTTTTATGCTAGACCTAGGCAATGGTTTGTTGCATCCAATGAAATAGGAGTTGACAATATCTGCCTCACCCCTGCCTATGGATTTCTACCAAGTCAGTCAACAAGGAAGTGTCAACCAGGTAGTTTTGTGCTATTTTCAATGCGCTGTGAAAATGGGGTCCATGGTTGGGATCCTATCACGGACAGTTAAAACTCAGATATTTTTTCTTCAACCTTTTTCCTGCAGGTAAATTTACCCTTCCATACTTTTGTGGGTTGGTTTCATCGACCTCCTTTAATGAACCCACTTTTTAAATTACAGTGAAAATGATTATACTTCAAAAAAATGTGGGCGTTTCCAACACAAAATGATGTGGATTCTCTTTCTGAAAATGTTTGCATAGGTCAGAATTCAGGCTGGATCCGCGCCTGCCAAAGTTTTCTTCATTTCAAATGATCTCAAAAGGAGCATATGCATTTGGTCGGGAGTGGTAGTCTAAAAGTCAGCTAGTTGAAAATTAAGCAAAATAGAAACCAGGCGGGAACCTTGTAGTGAATATAGCCACACAACCACTTTCATTTTATCAATTTAGAGGTTTGTGCTTCTAGAAACATGGCAAAACTTTCAATGGCGAATAGATTTGAGACCTTGAGTTTGGAAATGAAGTTCAGACATTAAGAAAATCTTTAAGAAAATTCCATATTTATACTAATAGAAGTGTTTTCTTTGAAATCAATGCAAGCATCATTCCGCCAAGGCTTTTTTCTCATGAACATCGATATTCTTTTCATTTCGTGCATAGCATGGTGTTGCTACCAAAGCACATCAACAGACACCAGTTTTTGAACTGAATCAAAAGGCCCAAAATATTTTATATACTTTTTCAAAATTACAACCTTTCGGAAAGAGCTGGCGTGGCATAGCCTCATTTCCTTTGGCAATAAGCTTTGCATTGAGAATGTCATTTTACGTAACAAACTTTCAAGAATACAAAGTATTTTACTGCGTTGTAAACTTGGGATGATTTTGTAAACTGTTAAAGCTACAAAAGAGTTGTCTTCTTTTATTGTTAGACTTCAATTAACTAACCTGTTTCTTTGATCGCGAGTGAATTGTTTGGTATTTATATCCCGATGAAAATGGACACTGCCTTAATCTAAGACGTATTCTGAGTTTTTGATTTTTATAAAAAGTAAATAACAATGTTTCTTGCTGCAAAAAATAAAATATTTAGAAAAAGCAAACACTAATGAACATTGACTGCGCCAAGGAATGGTATAGTGGAAAAACCCTTGCCCTCTCTTGTCAAAACACGATTCTCACAATTCTTCTAAAAATTGATAATAATGCTATTGGTAAGTAAAGCTCATATTTGTTAAGACTTGCCCAATGAAAACGTCTGGCATGAATCGCAAGGATAAGGCACAAAAACATGGTCTTATTTGTCATCCCATTTCTCTATACACCATCCCTCCTGCAGTAGCTGGATTCGTCACTGACAATGAAGAAACGGTTTGCTTTGAAAAGCGCAGACTTAAATTCTGAAGGTTCTCTGGTCTCGAGCTGCAGTTAGAATGTGTTGAGCTGCATCTGCAATGTTATGTTGTCCTTATTTATACTGATTTACACACACTCTGATTATAATTGATTTTAAATGGGTAAATGAAGCAATCGTCACTTAAAAAAATGTTCTTATAAACAGTCCTTGAACAGTGGCACACTAAAGTTGTCTCCTTTTATGTCGTGCAGGCTCATTGTCTTTTTTGATCTTGCCAGATTTGGTTATCAGCCCTAGCTGAATTTTCAATTCAAGCTAAATTCAAAGGACAAGCTTACTCTAAGTGAAAGAATTTCAAACGTAACTGCGATAATTGTTTAACTTTTGCAAATAAACGGCTTCAATCAGACTGCTTGGGAGAGGTCATTTCAAAGATGATCATACCCGACCATTCAAATGAATGCTTTGATCAACTTGCTCGTTTGGAATATTCCAGTTTTGCCATGGTTTCGCCAAGCAGTGTTTTAGGCAGTAAACAAAACTCTCTATCTAAAAAGAATAGTGCAAAATCAAATCAAACTGCGAGCATAATTGGAGAGATTTTCGGAGAAGCTGCTGTGGCTAAAAAAATGATCCGTTGGTTTACACTTATAACCATTTAGGTAAAGCAAAGTTGATAAGATAAAATAAGAAGAGATAGGACAATCAAGAATCGCGCTTGTAATACAATGATAAGATTGAGACTAGAAATAGATTTGCTGATTTTCGTTAAGTTGAGAAAAAAGACCATGTTTTGGTTTTTAGCTGAGCCACGTGACTATCTGTGAACAAGGAAACCCGGGATCTCTGGATTACAGTATTGAGAGTTCTTGATGTTTTGTTGGTGATTCACAATGCCCTTTAACGAAGCTGGAATAACTCAATTAACAAATGATCCAGTTTTGGAAATCTCTGAAGTGCGTAATTATAAGAAGCAAGTGTAATATGTTTGATCCTTGACGAGCGGCTTGTCTAAGAGAGTCTGTTCCGCATAATGACGCCATGTGCACGTCCATTCTTAGCAAATTAGCTGGGTAGAACTTTAGTTAGTAATCTAAGGCTCAGTTGAGTCGCTATTTCATCTACATTAATTGGTGATTTCTTCAGCTGTCATATTGTTCAGGAGTGACGTATTTTAATAGAAATTTTTCTACTGCTTTAAGCGCATATCAAACTGTATGGTATTGTAAATGGTATGATCGAACCACGCAAAACCTATATTCTGCTAACTTAATTAAAATATGTGGTAAGGCAGATGCGCATAGATCGCGCTGAAAATTTAACCAAGAATCTGTTGTTTGCTTGCACTGACTTAGACATACTTGAATTCATATCATAATAGAACTATTTAAGTTATCATGAAGGGCATTTGTTGAAGGTAGAAGATAGAAAAAAAGGATCCGAGAAGATTTTGTATATGGGTAGAGGATAGGACAAATTTTGAAAAGTAATTACTTTTGCTATTCGTGGTTGCTTGGTTGGTTTAAATACTCAATATACTTAATTACTTTTATTCACATTTTTTCTGTTCCTTCTAATCATTATCTATCAGCTCTACAGTGGAATACCACTTTCCAATCTTTATTAAGATTTTTGTGAAAATGTTCGGAGGAAGAGAAGTGTTAGGAAAGTTCTCGGCTTTGCAACATTTGTATGGCACGCAGATCCTTGATTGCATAAGTGAATGGTCTCATTGCATCAAAGGAGAGACTCGTTAATCATGCACCGCGCAAACCACACAATGCTACCAGTAAAAGCAAATGGTAAAAGCAAATTTCTAGGTTAAGTGACACACACGACAATGCAATAAATGGCTTTTGCGTCATGAAATCATCTGAATAAGCCACAAGCCTCTGCCACAGAAAGTTGTACCTGCTCAGGCCATTTCATGCTGCCACCGGAGAGACGAATCAATGTCAAGATCGCCAAGAACTTAAGAAATACTGTTCTTTCACTAGGCATGAAACAGCAATTGAGAAAGAGAAACGTGTTTTATTGCCTCCTTGTCAATAGTCAAGGTCTTCCTTGTCAAAGAGGCGCATCTATTAGCAGTTCCCAAAACTGGTATGTTACAATTTAGATGGACAAGATCAAATGGAAAATAAGTAATATTTTGTACATAAATCTGTAGATTTCGTAAATAAACAAAGCCTTTAAATAGCTTCTATTTAATGCCCAAGTGTAACTTTATCAAACATATACAAAGCTAGGCTAAATAACCAGGTTGTAATTACGCATGAGTTTTGGACCATTTGAGAATCTACCATGCAATAAAGCAAGGACTAAATTGATTCAAAACGAGGCCATTTCATTTTTTGAAAATTAGCCAAAGCACTTGTTTAAGTTGGGGGGATTAATGAGCAAGTAAATACATAAGTTTGTGAAGCTAAATGTAGCTTCTCCCATTTCGATTAAACATACAAAAATTGTTAATTAGAAATTTCGAAGTTGTACAAATTTCTAGCTGCTCATCAATTCGGCACATCCACTTTTGATCGTACCTCTGGAAAATATCAAAAATTAAATGCAAATTGAAAATAGGTAGCTCGACCTCTCTGTGTGTACTTGCAAAACTTTCAAAAATAATGTTGTTGACACTAATGTTACGAAAATGGAAACATCGAGGAAAACATTTACTAGGATGGTGATAACAAACCTCACATACCTTGAGCAAAGCCAATTAGTTTGTATTTAAAGGCGGAATAAACAAATTGAGTTTATCTTTTGTGTCAAAACGGAAATTTCGTTATACAATACGCGTTGGACCTACAGGAAAATTGAGTTTGCTGTTTTAGTAACATTTGGACAAAGAATATAAATTAGAAAGAAAATATCGGCATAATGTGACATTTACGGATTGACAAGATTAACTAAAATAGATGAACCATCGTGTTGAAAATTGAATCAGTTTGCTTGGACGCACTAATTAAAGAGAGAAGGCTTTGAGCGCTGTGTTTACGTCTGAGTAGAACATGTTAAGGATGTCAGAGATTTGGTCGATCGCCGTGCGAAGACCTCCCATGAACAGCAAATGGCATCGGTAGCGAAATCGACAGATAATATTTTTAGAGGAATTAATAAGCACAATAGAACTGGACTGGAGCATAAAGAGAAAGTAAACAAGACATAAATAGAATGTACAGTACATATTCTTTGAGCATGAATTCCAAAATGGCTTTTTTAAGTAGCTGTAAATGAATATGAAAGGAGACTGTTTAAAGTTTCAAGTAAGCTTAACTTATATTCTGTTAGAAGCACTAACTTGCGTAAAATATTGGCACTAACTTGTTTTGATCAGAATCTATTACTTTTCTTCATTTGTGCAGAGAAACCCCGGCTTGAAACTGCTTTACTACCTTTAATAGTTAAAAATGTGAGACATTTGTGCCCCTTGACTTTTATGATTCTTGATATTGACAAGTATTGATATTGTTACAGTCAGAATGATACTTGATATTTATACCTATTGTGATCCTTGATATTGAGAAGTATTGATATTGTTACAGTCAGAATGATACTTGATATTGATACTATTGTGATCCTTGATATTGAAAAGTATTGATACTTACATTAGTCATATTGATACTTGATATTTATACTATTATGGTCCTTGATATTGAGAAGCATTGATACTGATACTAATCATATTGATGCATTTATGATCCTTGACTTTGGAAGATACTATGCGAAATGACTGCAAAGAATGCCTTTACATGTGCCAAACAAGTAACACGTGAAAAGGATTGGCTAGGATACGATCATTGAAAGACGTCAAGTTTTCAAGAATTACTTCATTGACCAGAATTTTGTTGTTTGTTTGACTTGAATTTCTTGATTTCTGGATTAGGATGATCTGGAAATCGACAAATTGCTGAAATTCAAGGCCATTTGAACAAGCTCGACAAGTGTTTAGATTTAAAAGAAAGAAAGATTCTATTTCATCCACATTATTGATTAAGGAAAAACTTATGGTAACAGCAACTAAGCCAAACTGACCTCTAAAAACGAAAAAATTAAAAGATAAAAATATTTGCAACCGGAAAACGCAATCTAGAAAAGAGAAGCAAAGAGGTTTAAAGTTGTTGAACCATCTCTTGTAATCTTGGTCATGACCTCGTTCATGTTATGTAGTAAAAAATAGGAAATACATCTTTAGACGTGGTCTTTAATCTGCACAAAGGCCATTGCAAAATTTCACTTGTATGAAAGAAATAAAAAACTTTGTTTTAGAAAGAGAACAGGTAGGTGGGCTTCAATATTTCTAAATTCCCAGAACTTCCGACAGTTGTTGAACATGCGGCATGGGTGGCCCTCGCATCGTGTGCAGATTCGTAAATTGTTCATTGGCAACTGATCAGCATGCACAGAGTATGGAAGAATGTGATTGCGACTATAAATCATATTATGAGCATAACGTACGTTAGCTTGAGAATATTGCAGGATAAAAGATGGTGAAGCAATGCACTGACTATCCATGAACAAGTCGTGGAGACAGAGTCAATGAAGATCTATACTGATAATTTTGTGCAGCACAAAAGACTGAACATTGCCGTTGTTGAAACGTAATATAGGATTTCTTTATGACTTTCATGTAGCGGCGAAGGAGCTATAAAAGATTGTCACGTTTCAAGAGCTGACTGAAACTCCAGATGTTGTACTTGCTCTGTAGGCAATTTACGCGACATTTGCAAGAATTAGAGCATCTGGGGAGACTGGGATACTGAAGAAGGCAGCTCCAAAAAAAAGCAGTGCTCATATGTACACCCCTTGATGCGCGTTAAGATGAGCAAAATAAATACAGGAGTCTCTGACAGACATTTAAATCTGGAGCCAGATGTAGTAAAATATTACAAAATCTTGATAAGCCATAAGGAACTTAATGATTGACCAAGTTCAAAGAAGATTAAATGACTGGAACTCTTATTGGACAACTGATTTTACAAACAGAAAAACAATTTGCGATCGAGGAAAGCTTACACCTATTTTTGTTTGATCCGATTAGATGGGCTTGATGTAAGTCAGATTTGAATGTTATAACAGCCTTGCTTTCCTTAGGCAACTTCTGTAACGTCGATACAAAACTGGCCTGCTTATATGAAAACGCCTGGGCTATCGAAAGGATCAATTTGAATAAATGAGATGCGAAGATTTATGCGAAGGAAAACCGGCAAAAGATTCAAGATGGAAAAATGACTGTTAAGAAACTAGCTTTACAAATAGGGGTCGAATGAATGATTGAATAGAAACAATACGTGACATTGTCTATTTTCCCATAGAGTTTTAGAAAAAGAATAAGTCTGTAAAGGAACTTGTCACAAAGTTATACAGAGAAAAAAGTGATCACTTGTTTATCAAGACACGCAGTTTATTGCATTATAGACGTCAATTAACAACACAACGAGAAAAGAAGTTGACTTTCATCGGATCTAAAGGCCAATCAGAATACGAAATTTTGCTAATTCGTGTATATGCGTGTATTCGAGTATTCATGAATTCAGAGATGCAGAAGTGTGTGTTTCAATATATCATTCAAAGCTTATTTGGTACTCTTCTATTTTCATTCGCATTCTATTACCCATGTCAAAATTTTTATTGCGTTAGTTTTGAGCTTTCGTTTGCTGTTGTTGCACACAAGAATGCAGAACATACAGTGAACTGATTCGGTCAATGGGAAGCTTGAAATTTTAATTAAGAACTAGAGAACTTAAATTTTAAAGAATAAATATCACCTAAGTGCCACACGCAGTCTCGAGACAAGCATTAGAGATTCTTTAGAATGTTTTCACAGATATAAGCTGTTAAGATAGCAGCGAACATGTAATTGGACGTTTTTTTGCTGAGAGTTTAATAGAAATTGAGAGAGCAGAGACTGCCGACCTGACAACATGCTAGGAGACAAATCACAAAGTATCCTTAACTGAGCCGCTTATAGGTTTATCAGACCCTACTACTTCCCCGTGAACGCTATATATGTCGCCATCGCAAAAAGCTTAGCGCCAGACCAAAATATGTAATATGGAACGAGACGATACAAGGTATTGATTCTTAACAGATTTATAAGTAATTTTTTGTCAACGACTGTGGGTCTTTTATTACTCATAACAAGAAGAGACTGTTTTTGAAAAATTTTTCTGAAAAATGATCCACACCTTAGAATAAATTTAATCGAACAGCACGAGACAGAGAAGCGACAGTTTGCACTACCAAAAAACATCGCAAAACCTTTTTCATATTGCTTTTAAAATGGTGTCATATTTCACTGTCTGTTGGAAACACTACTTTCCATCTTTGATCCGTTCACAGTTTAGTTAATAGTTGATGAACCCATGTACTCTACAATGAAAATCTATTTAGGCCAAATTAGGTTATATGAGTGACTACGTTAAGTCACAAAAAGCTAATTTGTCATTTGGCAAACAACAAGACAATCTTTGAAAACAAGACGGTAATGAAAAAGGTTTATTTATTGAGAAGCAAATCGAAAATCTTTGGATGAATTGCTTTTGTTTGTCATTTCAAGAAAGAGCGAATGACCCTTTTTGGGACATAAACGACAATCTTTAACGTGTTTCATGTTTCAGTGGCACATAAGTTAATAACATGTTTCAGTGGCACATTGGTCTTTATTGGTCTACAGAATCATTATCAGCTGGCTAAAAAGACCTTGTTCTCAATCAAGTCTGTCTCGAATGTGGGTTTGCTTGTTAAAGCTGTAGTGCCTGCTAGATTATTGAGACATACACATATTTTACATTGCCATACAAATATTTTTTACTTTTACCAAACAAGTATATTTTACAATCAACTTCTATTGTCAAGTGAAATGCGCTAGCAAGTGCTCTTACTTGTTTAAATTCAAGCTTTATAATTGGTAAACTTATAACTCAAGATTTCTTGAAATGAACGAAGCCATTTTGCAGAATACATCACTTTATGATGAAAATATTAGAATTTGACTTATTGCTGGAATTAACATTCTTTAAGAAATATATCCAAAATATGAAATTATGCACTTTCACAAAATTTAGCAAAAAAGATGAATGTAGCCCTAGAGATCGTAACCGATTTGAGCAGCTAGGCTGCGTAACCAAAAAGAAGCTATCATAAGGACAAAACCAATGAAAACAAAGATAAATTTAGTGAACAATTATACGATTTTCGCGATGAATGAACTATATTACGAAAAAGGTGGGCTGCCCAAATCAACGATATAAAAAGAACCGAGTTTTAGAATACGATAAATATGCTTAATGAACCTTTTAAAGGAATCAACCACAGACAACTAAGGAGAATATGTTTCAAGATAACGGCAAAAGAATCGATTAAAATTCGAAAAATAATAATTTAAACTTGGCTTTAGAGAGATATATCGAAACATTGATTTAGATAAACAAACCAGAATACAATGAGGTCAAAATACAAGGTTTGAAAAACCGTTAGTAGCTTTCGACGAACAAGGAATTGTTGCCAAATCATGAAAAAGATAATTGAAATACTGATAACGATTGTCACGTGTCAGTTTTCTTTGACAGGAGTGCCATACTGAATTCTCTTTCTTTGCTACTATCTTGTTTTAGAAGCTTTTTTAATTGAGAAATCATGAGTTTGACATACATTAATGCAATACTGCGATCAACCTTTATCAGACTTTTTTAATCTCTTAAAGATTCTCAAGCTCTGCTCCAAAAATGTTTTTTATAAGATTCCCATGATCTCATGTTTGTGCTATATGCTAGTAGCTTTTTTCAATAAGCATTAAGGCTTCTTGTGTCTAAATTACCTTTCTTTCAATATTGTTAATCGCCTCACAGGCAAGATTAGCAGTGAACAATAAGTGTCTAAATATTATTTTTAAAGCTTTTAAAATAAATTTTTATCGTATGTATTGGAAAGCATAGAGTAATTTTTATAACAGAAAAAAACCTTAGTTTTGTGCTATAATTTGATAAAGGCAGAAACTCACTTTAGGTAAGTATAATGATTTTAATCAAAGATAAGTGCATCTGAAGATCAAAAGTCCAAAGGAAGCAACTTTTTATTAGCCGTATACATTCGTATCAAAGAGATGGTTTATTCCTTGGGACTATAAAGCTAATTGACACAGTATTTCGGGCCAATATGCTTCCCAAAGAAATGGTGATACCCAAAGATGATTTGACAAATCACAAAAAGTGACTTTTTCCAGACAATAAACGAACAAACGAAGATGACTAACATGTACAAATGAGGAAAATAACATCTTCAAACTGAAAATTTATGTCAGAGAAGAGGAAGTTAGATCGGTTTGATGGAAGTTGCAAGAGTTCTAGGAAAATAAGTTTCAATCAGCTGGAGATCAGAACACAGCCAGAGATGAAAGACAAAATATATCCTTGATTGACTAAACTAAGCCATAAGAAAAAACAGGTTATTAGAACATTCATCGCAATCTTATTAATCATAGCAAAACTGTTCAAAATTATTTAAAGTGTTTAAAACTTGAGATTGGATGTCATTTCAACAGTATATTTAGCCTCCTGATTGATAAAAATTACTTTTCACCATGTGGCTCATGTAATCTTCGATGCAGTAGAAGCACAGGTCTCCTAGGTTTGAAATATCTGTGTCACTACGCTGCCACAAACTATTTAAACATTACCTGCTTCTTATTTACGTTTAAAAGAAATAATACCTCAAAGTTAGCTTTATCAAGTACCTTTCATTATAAAGTTAGCTTAATATTGACATATAATAGTTCTTTACAACATTGCTTCACTACAAAGGTACAAAAGAAAACATTAATATGCAGAGAGAAAAAATTGAAAGTGTCCTGGTCATCGATGAAATAGGGCCTTCTAGAGAAAAATAGGAGGAATCTACTTCCCTTCTATCTAGTTATTTCAGTTCCGAAATAGGAACCAAAAATCAAAGAGAACACATTTTAATGTTTTCTTATTAAAACTTTACTAGAGTAGTTATAGAGCTTTTTACATCATATTAGCAATTTCAGAAGGACATTGTTCACAACTTATTTATCAAAAAATGTATCTTTACATAGCTTCGGAACTCAATGTACCAGTATTTGAAGCATTTTGAGGGCAATTGCCCGAACCTTTTTTTATTAAAAAAGACATTTTCAACTTGTATCATTGATTGCTTCAAAACAAATTGAATTTTAGAGGTAAACTGGGCCTAAAAAAGTAGACTTCAAGCATTGCGTACACTTTGCCATTGTAAAAAAAGGTAAAAATAAAATACTCTTGAGCAGATCGGAATTTATGCAAAATGATGCAATTGATATTCGTAATGGCGGGAATTTATGCCAAAAGTGAAGCAAGAAAAGGAATAAGGAATTTGATTGTTTTCTTGCATTTGACCATTCAACAACTGCTCAGCTCTGGTTACATTGAGATCGCAGGTGAAAAAACGCGAGATATCTGCGCTTACACTCGCATGACATTTTTGTTGAACATTGTTTGACATTGATATTTTCCTTGTCAGTCATGATAGCATTGTCATAATAGACAGCCTCCTACGCTTTAGAACCACAGGAACGTGCAAAAATTTGATAAAAATTAATCACAAAAGAAATGAAAAAAATGAATTAGTTTCAACAAAAAGAAGGAAAGGGTCATATCTTGGGTCTAATCTACCTTACGATCGACCACATTGATTTATTATGAGAAACTGGTTTATGCATGAACTTCAAGACCTGTTATGTCCCTATTATGCCTTTATTATTCATACCTGTAATGCAAGACTGCAGATTCTTTTGAGCACTGATATAATATACATATTTAGAAGAGATATGTATTAATAGTACCAACTAGAATCAAAAGGTTAATGCAATTTAAATCATAATTATTGCAACGTTATATTATTTTTATAGCTTAACCGCCAATTTTCGTGTTCTTGCATCGTCCATGCCAATTTAAAGGACATGTCGCTTTATTTTGAAGGAAATCATGACAGTTTTTGCTCACATTGGTAGATTACGGTCTACACAGCAAAATATGTTGAAATGAATGTTATTTATATGACAATATGATTCAGAGTACCTCAAGCATCCTATTTGGGATCAATTTCACTCTTTTTTGCAAGCATGATCTTTTGTATCGTGACCGTAAAAATGTTACTTTAGCCAGTGAAGAACAAATAACCAATTAAATGTTTATCTATGAAAGGTATGGTGTTTTGAAACACAACAAACGTTCGAAAATTTTAAACATATGAATTTTGGGATATGAAAGTTTTGCTAATAGTATTTAGGCCCTGTAAACATAAATTTTGAATATCATATTCTAAGCATCAGAGTTAAATATTTGTTCTAAGAGTTGACAGGTGCTTCTCTTTAGTTGTAAAACACAATACTTGATTGAAAAGATTACATTTAGTAAGATAAGATTTACTTGAATATTGGACTTGCCTTCAGCACTTTTCAGGTGCACGGAGCTTCGGCTAACACTGGTTGAAACAGACGCGGAACGCTAAAAAGGAAAAAGTCAATTTGTTAAATGAGGCACAAGGTAAGGAAAGAAATTGATGATTTCGCTGCAATTATAACAACGG
The DNA here is from genome assembly GCF_013076305.1 of Rhopilema esculentum. The sequence goes on from NW_027019317.1 coordinate 14,041,244, forward strand.
AATTGAATCCTTTTGGAAATTACAGTGTGCATTTTTTGAAAACTTCTGATCGTTCGGCCATAGATTCACAATTTAATTCAAAAAGCTCTTAAATGTGGATACGATAGCAGGATCTTATCTAAAAGGACACAAATAAACACTAATGATTTTTTCATATTGTTTTTTATTTTTTTCATTTTTTCATACATTAGCTAAGAGTTTATTGAAAAGATTGTTTTCAAATTCAATCAAATTGTTTTCAAAAAATATATGAGATTTTCTACAAAACGCGTTTTTTGCTACTTTTAACCTTGAGAGATTCGAAAAATAGGAAAACCTCTTTTAGTCGATCAGGTTAATAAAACTAAAACTTAAAGGCTGTGTTGGGAAGATATGATTTCAACCGCTCTAATTAGTAACAATGAATCAAAATTTTCAGTTAATTGCAAAGAAATTTTACAAATTTTAAAAAAATAAGTAGCAAAACGCAATTTTGGTTATAATACTCACTACCCTGGGTACCAGACTCACTATATATGAAATAAAATAGAGAGTCTGGTCTAGTGCGCCCCATTCTCGTTCTGGTGTGCTTATATTAACCAATCAGGAGCGAGTGTACAGATTTCTGTACGTTCAAAGGTCACAGCGAAACAATAAACTTAGCTCTGGTGTAAAACATTGAACAGAACACAACATAAATAAATGCTAGCGACTGTAACGATTTAGTTTGAAGATGCTGTTAAAACTGTACTCAAAGAATATTTTCCGCATGTTGTGGGACTTAACACAGAACAACATTGAAAGCCTTGTTTGTAGAGAGAAGAGACACCTTCGCCATATTGCCAACTGACTTTGGAAAGTCTCTGATATTTCAGGCAGTGCCTCTCATTGCAAAGAAATTAGGCCTTGTAGTGAAATGCAGTAAATAAGAAACACCGCAAGGCGCCGAGAACAAACAACAACAAACACAAGTAAATCAGTTATGGCTAATATTTTCCCCGGCATACGGGGCTTCGCTTGTCATATTGGCCATATTTGCTGTGGCGAACTTCCAACGTGATGATTCTAACCGTTGCGGTTTCCAAGCGCGCTGCCTTCACAGTGAGGAAGTAGACTGAAAGTACACTTAATTTATGTGGAAAATTACAAAAGTCTTATTTTAAGTTGTATGCGAAATTTAACAATGATTAACATTTAGTAACTGCATTGTGCTAACTTTAATTTCATGCTTCGCATATGCTTTTTGCTGCCAAGGCGTTTTACACCTGATTTGATTGGAATCTTGAGGCAGAAAAGTCTGTTATCACTGTATTAATAATGTCAACTTTACAGAACTATATAAAATACATTGGCTTTAAGATTTCCCAAAACTCCTCCGACTACTGAGTATCTTTGTTATTTATCCGACAGTCTTGTTTCAAAGGCCTAGTCTGTTAAATAGACTTCAGTTCTTTCAAGTAAGTTCACCAGAACGAGAATGGGGCGCACTAGACCAGACTCTCTATTATTTTATATAGTGAGTCTGGTACCCAGGGTAAATACTCACGAATTAGAAACTTCTAACTAAAAAGATATGTACCCAGTTGAATCTCATAAAAAACGAATTTCTGAGATTTTTAGAGGTTCTTTGATACAAAGTAGATATCTTATAAAAATCCACAGTTCTGCTATCTACACGTCAAAGACTCATTGCTAACAATGAGCCATTGCGCTACGTAAGCATCCCATAATGCATTTTTAGACTAAAATCTAGTGTCTAATGTCTAAAATCAATTACTGCCATTGTTTGGACCGTCGCCACGCTCGCAAAGGCCCATTGTTAGCAATGAGTCTTTAAGCGATCGCCTCCTGAATTCATGTAGCCTCTGTGACAAGCAGCGCTACAATCTTTCAAAGAATACGGAATGCAAATATGACTGAGACCGTTTCATCAATGGAATTCGATTCACATATACTAACAGCCATTTCTGAAATAAGATTAAGGTTGAGAGGAGCCTTTAACAAAATCGAAGAGGATAAGGTTGTAAAGGATGAAGAAATTAATTAACAACGAATAGTCTGAAATTATTTTATTAAGTGTTGTTGTCTTTTTTCGTCTATGTACCGTCTGTCCCTATGATATGTTGCTAATGGCTGTCAATTGGCAAAATCAACCACACTCGACTTCTTTTTATCGGTCCCAGCCAAAACTTTTACTCTTTAAAATACCACAGCTGATTAACATAATGTTGACAACTCTGAATACAAGGAAAATTTGAGAATACTGGAAACTTTATGATGACGTAACGCAAACTAGCTCAAGTTATACGAAATTTAAAGCAGCATAAAGCATTATGGGAACACTTCATCGTGTACAATAGGCTAATTATGGAATATTAGGATACTATTACACAGATTTATGGAAGGTTCTGTAACCAATTTGAGACATTCGAAATTTAAATTAAATTCAGCTCAATTAAAGCCTTAAACACATAACGATTGGTTATTAAAGCAATTCAATTCAATTACAACTTGTTAGGCTAATTAACACTGTCTGTAGCTTTTGCCGACTGAAACTAGATTACATTAGAAACAACTTGAACACGATCTTGGCACCAACTTGTTTCATATAAAAATGCTGTAGGATTCCATTCTAGATAAGCTGCTTTTAAATTCCTTATCAGCTGTATGTCTTTTTGAATCGTACGCTAAAAATTAAGACATATTTGCAATTTGCAAAAAGTTATCATTTCTGCACTGTGAGCCCAATAACCAAAATCTGGTTTCTACCGAATCACCAAATCTTTAAATCCGGGCAGAGGTCGACTGGTGAATGACGTCGCGAACGAGCTTAATAGCATTTCAAGGGACTGAATACAAATTAATGAAAGGATAGAAAGATTCAAGCTGAAAAGAAACAAGAAAAAGATTGGAGAACGGTCTCTAACAATAATATCGGATCACTGCCCACAATCATTTGCAGACGACGTCAAGCAACCAGGGAGGCGAGTGGTTTTGGAAAATCTTCACAATAGGCCAGTAATGAACATTCTATGCAGTCAAATCGGAAATGTTTGGGAGTGTCTTTTCGAAAGTATTTATGCATGTGCCCTTTCTTCAAGTCTAGCCTACATTCATGAAAGCAAGTAGATACAGATATACCTTGACCAAACCAAAGATGTAATTGCCTCTCATATAAAGCTATAGTGAAAAGAAACTTAGAATTGTTCATTCCACTTTACTAGCGTGCACAGCTCTGACTTGAGCAAAATATTACAGACCGCTAAAGTTTTTAAACCAGAGCTACTTTATTCATTAAAACATTTTAAAGCTTTAAAATGCCACGATGCAGAAAACTTCTTACCATGTTCAAATCTACTCTTCTTTAATTTCCAGAAATCTGAAGAAATCTCTCAATACATTTATAATTTGCAACAATTTCACATGAATTGTAGAACACTGTTCTAAAAAAGTGCGTGATTCACTGTGAATTTGTTGATGAGATTTCAATTCTTTTTGTTCTTTTAAATACTAGCAACTCAGAGACACGTTTTGGTGCAGTAACAATTTCCCTACAAGAAGCGTGAAATAATGATAGGATAAAAAACCAAACTTTTATTTGCAACTTACGCGAACGTTGAGCCTAAGAAAGCTCCATCCATGTTTGAAATTGTATTGGTTACGATACATCTTAACGTTGTTCGTGCATGTAGAAAAATGTCCGCTCGCTTTTAGGCTTATCATAAACTTTGGTCAAGTCTTGCATTCAAACTCAATTGATTTAACACAGTTACAAAGTAACGGTTTGAAACGACGGTCATTAAGTGTGCCAAATCGTTTTATAAGTGCACGCTGTCCTTTGAGAGATGTGGTATCTGGTGAAACAGACCGTGCTCCTTCTATTCATCTATTCATAACCGAACATGGTATTAGCTCAAGTCTCGAGAATTCGCGATTGGCGGGATGTCAATACACGAGTGAAATCCCTTAATCTTCGCAAGGATGGTGAAGGATGGTTGTAATCCCGTCCTAAAAACTCACAAAGATTTTGACATTTAACACAATTTTCAGGTACGATGGTAACAGAAATATTCTACCAAACATGGATTTAATAATCATAGTAGTATTTTTAGTTTAAAGCCCCTGTTTGATTTGCATGGTTTCACTTGAAACTTTGCAGTAAACTAAGAGCACGAGAAACCTTTCAAAACCTTTCTACACTTTTGATAGCTACAGTAAACCAAATAAAAAGATCCCGACATGAAAAGAAGAAATAAAGTCAAATATTTTTTAATGTTTTTTCATAATAATTAAATCACCTTAGTTGCTGAAAATAGCTCCCACCCACTTAATAGCCCCATTTAAATAACCATCGCCAGAGGTTATTAAAAATGTAAACTCAACTGAATTCAAAGGATTCACTACAGCAAAAGTGTAATTAACTTTTTCATATCGGGAAGACATATTAAACACTGTGCAGATATTGAAAAGCTCAACCGAGCTCCGGATTCTCGTTCAATGTTCTTTTATAAGGAAAGGAACAGCCCCCCCCCCTCTCTCTCTCTCTCTCTCTCTCTCTCTCTCTAGCCCTATACCATTAATCAGCAATCGTAACGCAAGCACCGAGAAGCGTGGAGACAGTTTTTTGGAGGGGGGAGTAAAGAGGCTTAAATCATTTGTTAATTCATATGATTTAATGTAATGAATAACCAAGCCATACGAAATTGTTTGAAAGGGAACAAATGGAAAACTAAATTTAACATAAAAAATTCTTACAACACAAGTAACTAGATTTTTTAGAAGCACTTACCAACGTCAGAATTACGTAAAGTTGCTATCGCTCTTTCATTTGTGACTAACATGGAGGTAAATCAAATGAACGCTTGAGATAATTGCTAGATAAACACTCATGTGGTGCTACTTTGATACTGGGATGTTCGTAAAGGATGAAGATCTTCGTGCATTGCTGTATCTTCATAGTCTTCGGCCGGCATTGAAAGGTCAGATATTGTGGGATACTGTGCTGGTTAGGCCATGCAGTGAAAGCTCCACAAAGCGTTTGTTGCTCCGAAGGGTTTCTTTAAATGTCAACGACTGCAGAATGAAACTTAAAATAAGGTGTTTAGCGTTATGACAGGGTGTCTTGAAAATTAGTTTAACTAAATGAAGAGACGGCTAGGGAAAAGAACCCTCTGCCCTTTTCGAAAAGTTTCCCTTCTCGCTCTTGTCTTGAAACCGCAAACAAGTTTCACCATACCCTGCGTTTTCGCTTGCGTACGTCCCTGATAACACAGAAATTACAATCCTGTTATGCAACAGGTTTAAACAATTGACGGCAATAGAGGAATTGAATTCGTTTTGGACATTGCGGTTGCTCCATACACAAAAAGGAACACCCATATTGGGCAAATAAGTACATTTCCGATCGATATTCATGGCTAAAGAATAACTTTGGTTACATCACTCCAATGTTGACATTTGTAAGCCAAATTAAAGGGCCATAAACATTAAATGGTTTATGCAAAATACAAATTGGATTAAACTCAAAACAACATTCCCTCATAAATGTTTCCTATCCGTTATATTAAAGAATTCGCTTCATGAAAAGCACCCCGACTCAAAACATTTAAGTGAAAATTGTCAGAAACCTTATTATAAAATAAGTGCAGAACTTTTGCTACAATGCAGCTGTAGAAGGGGGAAATATAAGAAAGAGGGCTTTCTTGCGATTTCCAAACAGATTTAGTGTTTTATCGTCTTAAATAAATGTATTATTTGCACAGTAAGGAGTATGAAAAGAGGAAATACAGTCTCCTAGGAATTCAATCCCAAAAAACGCTGTGTCGATTTCATTGTACTTTTTGAGACTTGTCTCAAGTGTGTTGTTTGGGCGCTTTGGGACTTGTAGCAGCATGAAATCGGTGCATTTTCTGGTCAGAGCCAGGATTGTCCCATCGAAGCTCGAAGCTTAACTCGCTGTGGAATAAACTCTGGGTATTGTGAAACCATCATTTTATGAAAAGCTATGTCATTTGAAAAAGATTATCTTTTTTAATGGAGTTACTCTTCGCTTTAAATCAACTATTAATGTTGGCTGAAGAAGGATTTTAACCTTAAGTCAATTTGGAGCCTTTTGTTTCTCTAACAAATCAACAAATCAGACAACAATTTTTCTGACTTTAATTCTATGCTTTATATCAAGCCAAGGGAAATGGTTTGAACCACTACTCTCTTACACAACTACAGGCCTTAAACCTGATCAGAGCTCGTTTCGTATCTCAATAACAGAACGCCTGATTTTCTCTATATATCATTCCGACATCGATAGCTTGATAGTAATTATTCTGCGGAACCTCCATTCAGAATGCTTCTATCTTGTTTGTTACCATAATGGGCCAACTCGGCTGTCCTCCTCTCCTGCAAAATTGTTCCATTATAATGCCTTCAGATGTTTATGGTATTCCCAAGGAACTTTTCTTGCTGTTCTTCCGAAGACACCTCGATGACGTTTTATCAAGAGCTTTCATTTAAACTTGATGTGTATGATAATTGTTCTTACGTGATTTGATTGATGAATGTTGAAGATCTAGTTTATCAGTTAAAATTAAATCACTAAAGAATTAAAGACTTGCAAAATCATTTTATAATATGGAACGAAAAAGTAATAGACTGTACAACAGTTTGAGACAAGTTTGGCAAAACGTTACAGTGGAAGGGCAACCACTACAAGATGTTACAAAAGGTCTGATGACAAAATAATGCTTGCTTATTCGGTATTTAGCAAGTAGCTTCTTGCTTTTTCAGGATTACAATAACAAAATGCGCATTCGAGTTTTCTTATTTGAGCAAACAGAGTTTCCTTACACTTTCCCAAGGAATTTCACATCAAATAGCAGTTTCTTTATGAGAAAAAGTAGCTTGACTGGTTGCTAATGGGTAATAGGGAAAGTTGCATCAACCAATTTGCGACCAGGCTTTGGTGTGCAGTTGATTTCATGGTTTTAGGGTAGGGTTGAAAATTTTTCTTTTGCTCTTACACCTTTGGAATTGCAGGAGGGGGCGAATTTATGTATCATTCACAAATATGTTCATTTTCAAACTCAGCAATTTCATGCTTTAAATGCCTTTTTTAGTCATCAGTATTTGTAGGACTCCTAAACGCAATTTAAAATTCATCCCTCACCCAGACATGCTTAGTCCAGATGCTTAGTCCAGATATCATGACGCTTAGTCCAGATATCATGACGAAAACTTTCTACTCGTAAGATTGAGCAGACGTAGCATTTAGTCCATTAACAATCTAGCTGAATTGAAGCCTACTGCAAACGAGCCAAAACTCAGTGAAAACCAATCTCTTTCGAGAAAGAATGCCTTTTTCTTTACACAGATAGCACAGGGTGTATTTTCATTTTGGAATGGAACAATGCATGGACCTTATATTCTCAATTTAGATCTTAATCCACGCTCAAGGACGAGTCAAAGTTTAGACCATACTTTAGCAGACTATCAATGTGGCTGTAAATGGTGAAAGATGAACAAAGGATTAATTGCAAGAACATCAGACTAACCATAATCTTCAACAATGGATATTTTATGACACACAGTAATACAATAAATGTATTCATATTTTCCTAACCGAGGAGACGAAAGCCTTTTTATTCTGGCCTCAAAATGGTTTTTTACATTCATATCAATCTTGCTGTGCTAATGAGAATCGTTTACAAAGTGACGACGTGTTTGAAGAAAGGCCCTGCCAACATCAGTTGCTTCACTAAAGGCAAACCAGATATTGTTAGTGAAAAAGTTATGGAAAAGAAGTACAAAAAACGGAGAAAGATTAACGGTATTTCGATTAAGGCATTAGAATTAACATCATCTTTCTTATATTTTGGAAAGAATGTTATATTGCTGTCCAATTCCAATTTCTTTGGCTCCATGTCAAACAGTATCCTGCGCAAAGTCCTTGTAAGAGAGCACTTCGACCAAAATAGCGAACTGAAGCCAAAAAGGTTTAACCCGGGTTTAACCTGGTCGGTTCAATATTTCCACTCGTTTGAAAGGCCCTTGCCCGAAGGAATTGGGCCATTTGTAAAGAAATAAGAAAAAAATAGAAACTGAAAGGAACGATTGAGGAAGTTGAAAAAGCATGTAAGCGAAGAAAAAGGTTTTAAGTATATTTTCTTCTCCTGCCAATTCATTCTGGCCAAATAATACTGCTGAAATATGTGTTAGTCTAGGCAGCATCACCTAAATCAAGGTTTTAACTAACATAGCGTCAAATTGTCATCAATAAAACGTTCGCTCCCAGGTCTACCAAGGGTTAAGAGGTTGGCTTTTGAACTATGTTGATGAGTTTGTTGTTGTTATCTTTATCAGAATGCATTTTGTTTTCAATGCATTATCCCTAGAATAGTATTAGTTTTTGTTCCTGTTTCTGCATGCTATTTAGTTGTAAGCACCATTTTAATATGAATTTTAGGCCAGGCATGTGAGCTGCTTGCTAGTTCGCTTTAGCTGAGGTAGAAAAGCAGTTTGCATCAAATTTTACATGGTTTTCAGAGCTTTTTCCACAATTATGTATGCGGAAATTTTAACTTTTTGCAAAGGATATTTGATCATAAAGAAGAAAAAAAGACAGTAGCTTAACAAGTCTCATTTCGGAATGTGGGAGCACTGAGTTGGATTCTTGATTTCGTGGATAACATGCATCAGAGCATTTTAATTGTACGTTCATACTGCTATTTTTGCTAGAATATACCGGAGACGTTTGCTAGTTTCTGGCATCAACAGACAAGCATTTACTGCGATTTGCCGCCAAATATCGGGACTAATCTATATTGTCTAAATTCATTCTGGATATAGATACCGAAAGTTTTTTGGTACAAAATCTAATTTAGAGTTGGACACTCAAGTCACTCCTTCGCGCTCGTCCCATTTGACCCACTTGCTCTCAATCTACTTCCACACTTCAACCTGGCTTCTTTCAGTTTGTTAAATCGAATGAATGTACCTTTTAATTTCACTTCGAGGAGGGTCGTATATTGATCGCTAAATTCTTCATTTTCATCAGAAAATTGAGCGGATTATCTGGTCCATTTCAATACCCGATTTGAAAGATTTTAGATTTCTTACTTGTGATTAAACTGCGGTTTAAGCAACTTAAATACCAGATATTACTTTTTAAATCCAATCCTGTTGTCAGCGACAGTTATAAGAATCCTTAAGCAACTGTGTGTATTGGAATTTTTCTCTGAATATAAAAAATTTCCAACGACTCATTCAAACTTGTTCAATATTAAGTTTAGATACAAATGTAAGCCTCTTAATTACCAGGTTAAGAAATCAAGATTAAGAAAATCTTGGTTGGTTTTTAAACTTTCCTATCAAACTACATTTAGTATTAACAAAAATTTAGTAGGTGCATTCTTTATTGTAATTATAACTCGAGAAACATTTCTGTTGCTTCGGGGACAGATATTGACAATTTTTCGTCCACGGATCTTGGCAATTGTAAAAATGCTGCTCGTTTCCTGCTTTCTGTTAATTTTTCAAAGTTCGAAAATACATAAATTCAGAACAAATTGAAGATATCATCTGAAGATGACAGGAAAAAGCGGAAATATAGCATACCGAAACGCTTTTCGTCCGAAACTCTTCAGAGCATAAACATCGGAACCATTGTCTGAAAGTAAGCACAAAATTTTATACAGGTGTGGATTGACAAATACGTGAGAGGAAAAATTACGCCTTTGATTGGCTCTTTTGCTCTTTCCAATTAGCGAGTTGGTTTTTTCGCTAACTCTCTAGACAAATGTATTGTTCAAATGATATTCGATTTCTTTTGAAGAACGGTAGTATTACTGGATGCAGCAAAAACGAAATTTCTCAACTGCATGTAGTAACAATTTGCAATACATGACAATGCAAATAAAAAAAACTGGGCAATTTCCAACAAGTAACAATTCCCAGTTTGGTTAATTCGAAAAAACGTGCTTTCTCCCGGCATGTATTGCAAACCCACACGAGGGTACTCCTGCACAGGGGTCATGATTCAGCGCAAAACTGTTTAAAAGGCATTTTGGAGCTGCTCGTAAATATTTTCTATTCTCAAAATGATTTTTCTTTCTGTTCTTGCAGCAATATAGTGCAATCTTAATGCTATAAAATCCACGTTAATGCTATAAAAACAATACTATGAGAAATTAAATTTTCTTTTATATCTTAAATATGCTTTTTTCATTAAAATCCATGTTTATTGGACTCAAATAATTCAGGAATGTGACAACAAACATGTCTCACGGCTAAATTAAGGCCTATTTTGCACGTTTGCGCCTATTTTGCCAATACTCACACTTTAAAATTTTGTATATAAAATGAGCCGATCAGGTTTCAAGTTCACTCCGCCATGCTCAGGTCCGTTGTGGTTGTGGTGACACGAAAACCCAGCACATTGCTCCTCCCAGGAGGCCTTGATAGCAATCAAAGTGTCGCATGATCGGTTGGCGAGAAAAATTTTGCGCGCCGCCATCTGGCTGCAGATTGCAGGCGCAAAAGCTCTTTGCACAGCGGCTGCAAATATTTTGCTCTATGTTGGATGGAGCACAGAAAAATCACAGCGCTCTTAACTTAAAAATATTCATTCACGTGATTAACAAATATAAACTTTACTTCACAAGCTTATGTTAAAATCTTTTCTTGTCGGCTTTGATGCTGGTGTTACTTATGGGAAAAATCGCTAAATTTCACTGAGAGAATATGCAACCCATCTCTCTCTTAAAATAACTACAATTGTACAATTTCTTTTGCGCTCAGATACTTTATATATACATTTTAAAGGCTTGAAGATCGATGAGAAGCTCACGTTCACTGATGTTCACTCCTACGGCCTTATGAAAGCTGACCCAATTCGTTAACAATTAAATGGTAGGAGAATGGAATATGAAACATTTGCAGAAACTACCTTTTTGCGGTGAATAGAATTTTAGTGGTCTGAAAATGGTACCATAAGGTTTTCTAATCAAAGAAAATGCTAAATTTCTAACACAACCAAGTAATTTATCTCCAAACATTTTTTCGGTCCTTCTTAGAACATAATTGAAAGTGGCTTTTGATTGCTTTTCAATTCTATATCCCTTGCAAGAAAAGCTTGTTTTAACTAATGACACTATTATTTGGATAAATAAAACGTACAAGCTTCATTTCAATATAGCAAATATGAAACACCGCAATACGCCGAGAATAAACAACAACAAATACACGTTCATTTCAATACATGTTTTTGTTACCGTGACTATTTAAAACTAACCGATACATGTCCAGTGTATGCAAAATACACTTACGTTCGAAAAGTATTGCACCACTTCGACGAACGAGTAATGGCATCGGAGTTGTAAACAATATGATCTTCAAAGTTCAAACCACTTTTGTGAAGCCATTAGACGTCTGTTTAGAGTCCAAAACCAGTCAAACAAAACTTCAAAACATTGGCAACGTTTCAAGTTTAAATTTTGAGAAAATCTTTTTTAAAATATCAAAAATGCAAACAAAGCTTCGAAACCCTTGTAAGACTTTCAAAAGACTTTATCAAAAACTTTTGAGGCAGGCTATTACTTATGCCACAAGATAATTTGGAAGAAAACATTTGCAAGATCACATTGAGGTACCTGAAGTCACAACTGATCATTACTGGCTTTGAATTCTGGAGAGTATGGCACTTTTATGGCCGTTTTTAATGAATTTTCGATGCAATTAAGGGATTTGCGTGTCCCTGTTTCTGAATGTTTATCGCAGAAATTTTGGTATTTTCTTTCAACAAGGAGATAAAATATTGTTTTGAGCAATTTACAGCATTTTTTGTTCCCTAAACAATATCGCAATGGACTTGAAAACATGAAAGTAACGACTAGTAATATTTTTTGTCAATTGAATTCTTTTGCAAGATGGTACAAAATGTTTTTCAAAGTTAGGCCAGTTGCAGTACAAAAAAACGTGCACTCAAGACTTTTAACAGTTTCTTTAATATCAGCCAAGAAAACTACCAATCTTGGGCACCCAACCAGAAAGTAGATCTCTGAGCCCACCTTAATAAAATTTTAAAACTTTGTGCTGAGAAAAACATTCTTTATTGCAATTTTTACAGGTACTCCTATCATCACAACTCACTTGTCGTGTTTTCGCAGTGATCGGCATGGTTTGGAAATAAAAAAACATAAAACGTATTTTCTTATTTTTCATTTTCATTAACATTCCTTGATTAATTTTCCACATTACTTTGTTTGTTACTACCTAGAAGCTTTATAGCTTTTTTCCTTAGTAATTCCTGTTCTTCTTTCTCTGATACGAGAATGAATGGAATGGCACAACAGTTGAACCAAACTGGCAAGAAATGGCACCGTTTTCTTGCAAAAAGGCCTGTGATTTAATGATTTCTGATGATGATAGGTTGAATCAGCTCTTTTTCTTATGGTAATCTCTGAAAAGCAAATATGCCAAGTCCAAGGACGGAAAGTTTTTAAAACCAAACGTAAAATTTTTTTGTCAAGAGTTTCGTGCAAAAATAAAACGGAATTGTTTAAGCGGTTATTCCTGAAAGAATCGCTTGAATTGTAACCAATCTATTACTTGATCATTCAATCAACTACACGTCAATTTGTGCTAGGTGATCATGTCAGCGATTTGACAAATTCTCACATTATTTTTTTTGATAATATTTGTTTTAATGAACCAAATGCTACTTTGTATGTTGCTAACGTTTTCATCGACTTTTAAAATCAACGATCGCTGACAGAGACAAACAAACTAGAAAAGAAAGCACTTTTGCTGAATATTAAATTAGAATTTAATGTCTTTTCATTTGTTCAGCTTTTTCGTGGGCAGGTCCCACTACCTATTTTAGGAATTTTCTGCCAATAGTACACCCACAAGCTGTACTTATGTCTCCATGTTGAAGTCAGGTGTCAACTTGCTATTCTAAGAATTGTACAACACATATTTCAGGCGAAATTGCATTTCTTTCGTTCTTTTTTTGTAGAAGGGTTTTGAACTCCTTTCACAAGTGAACTTTGAAAATTTGACAGCTTTATAATCAAAATGAATTGACTTTATTAAAAGCATGAAACCAGCACAGTTGTCAGAAAAAGATATAAGACTATGAAAAAAGAATTGATAGATAAGAGTGTTGAAAAAATTTCCACGACAATTTTTTTAATATTTTAACGATTTTTCCATTCATTCCAAATTTTTATACATAATGAACAGAAATTGCTTTTGATAAAAGCGATTAGATTCTAGTGAGCAAAAAATTTTAGATAACAACGAGTCATTCTCGCAAATTTTGAAGTCCGTCCAAATCTTTTTTGCAATGAAGTTTTCTCAGTGGTGAAGTTTTAATTTTTTAAGTAAAATAGATAAGAATATATACTTTACTTATTCTCACTGAAAAATTTCATTAATTTTTTTCAAAATTGTATGGTTTCAAATAACTGTGTGACTTTTCTTAGTTCAATTTGAAACTTATATGCTCAATAATATTTGTGTTATAACTTTTTTCGTTCTCCTCCATAAAACGTTTTTGATTAGATGAAAGGCAAAACTTGGTTGCTTTTCAATCACTTCAGTAAACAGCTTAAATGGTGAGAAATCCTGGCTCAATAAGCTAGCTTTAAAATAGTTGTTTCTTTTTGTTAAGATATCACCAAACGATGATGAAAGCTCAAAATGGTTTCTTGGTCATTCATCGCTGATCTTCGCTGAAATTCATTATGTCTATTTTTGCATTACAAATCGTGAGATTTTTTATATTCTATTTGAAAATGAATGACCAAGCAGATATTAATTGACTTCTAAAATTATTTCAGTGAAAATTTAGCACCTTGGTGTGATTTGCTTTAATTAGCAACTTTTGTTAGTCAACAGATAAATGACTAAAATGAAAATTGATTATATTTGCACGTATTTTAATTGCAAAAGGGCTTCTTGGGATTAGCATTGACACATCAACCTCCGCAAGTGCCACGTGGGAATAGAATTAAGAATGGGAATCGGAAGTTGCAATAGCATTTTCAATCGCGGCACTTCTGATTGATATCAAACATCAATCAAACGTTTGTAGCTTTCAAATCATAGCAAATATGCTTGACTTTTAAAAGAAGAGTGTTATTAAAAAACAACAACGTTTCTTTACCTTAAATTATGGTATTTTTAACGCCAGCCTTTAATTTTCTTCTGTTTGTACACTACACAATAAAATGGTTTCTTTAAGCAGGTAGCAAACAGTCAACCTTTATAAGCGAAGGTGATGATGAGCGAAGGTGAATAACTGCAAGAGAGCATCATATGTGCCACTGAAGGCGTGAAAGGACCTTGAGGAACAGTTGTACCCTGAAGGGTTTTAGCACTCAAGAAATTACATTGTTCAGATGACAATGCTGATTGAAGAGGAAACGTGCTTATAATTTATAAATAATACTGCTTATAATTTTGCTAAAACAGAAGAGCTGTTTTAGCAAAAGACTCGAGTGGTACATGGTATTCCAAAACGCTTGGTGTTTCGAACCGGACTTCTAAAAGTACACAGAAATGGTTAAACCATACTTATTTATTGGCAGTGTTGTCATATGTTTTTTATTTAATCATAAATTTTCCACACAAGCTGAGATAAAACCAAGTCATGCCAGAAGACTCTGTGGAGTTGAATTCATCTACCAATTTTGGCATTGTTGCTATGATGACGCTGCATGCAGAGGGAAATATTTCAAAAGGTCTTTGCCCGGTACGTTGAAACAATTTTCTTCATTTTATTTGATTTTAAAGCTTTAGATCTTTTTAGAAGCTGAAAGTAAATTCATTGAGTATCATATTCATTATTCGTACATTGGAATCAAGACAGGGAATGGGGGCACGCAGAGACAATTCCGTGCGTCTGGTACCAGAGTAGTAAGTAGTACCGAAAAAGAATCGTATGAGGTGTGAAATGGACAAATCGACTAAGGATCTTCAGTGGATCACCTTTAGTATATCAAAATTATAATTCTCTTTTGCATATCAGGATGATCCAGTTTTCTACCATTCAAAACCAAAGTGGCCCATGACCTTACTATAATTCTTGAAATTCGAATAAAAATTTCTTCAATCTTTTTATAAAGATCTGGGTAGCGACTGCCATGTGCCTGCTTTAATGAGAAGGCCGGAAAAAATAGAGGAATATCAATTTTGACAAAAGAATGCATAGTTGTTCAGCTAATTTTGCAAGAAAATGATTGAATGAATGAATGAATGAATGAATGAATGAATGAATGAATGAATGAATGAATGAATGAATGAATGAATGAATGAATGAATGAATGAATGAATGAATGAATGAATGAATGAATGAATGAATGAATGAATGAATGAATGAATGAATGAATGAATGAATGAATGAATGAATGAATGAATGAATGAATGAATGAATGAATGAATGAATGAATGAATGAATGAATGAATGAATGAGTTCTGTTATGCATGTTTGACTTTCTTTAATCATCTCTATATTGATGTTATTTTTGATGACATTGAATATTCAGCCTATTTCAAGTTGTTACAACTACCCCATGATGTTAAGACCCATAACATATCTCGCTACACTTTCTGCCCATTTTACAGTTGTTGAACCTATCGAAAATTCGAACACAAACCCCAAGTCAATAATATTTTCAGTTCAAACTAAAAGTGGAAATGGAATAACTATTCAAGCAAATAAAATGAAAAAGCAAGATGATGCAATGAAGAAGCAAGAGGCAACCTCGTTTTTGAACAGGAGGGCAAGGAGCAGAGGAAAGAGATCACAGTACGCTTGGGAAAACCCGCACGAAGAATGTTGCCATGAGATGTGCACACTAGAAGAAGTGAGAGAATACCCTTGCTAATAGCCACTGAACTTAACAAATTCAGAAATGTACTTGTATTTAGCAATATTTAAGAATTTCTAATTGATAAAAGACAATGTATATAATTACTCTGCTAGCAAAGTATGCTAATGCTTATTATGAAATACTGTAAATGAAAAAAAACTTTGAAAAGTCGAAAAATAGTCTTGATTTTATTTCTGACGTCGATCTTCCCTTTGAATGCTGTAATAACGAGAAAACAAAAGTCATCAGTATACTTGAAAATATATTGTAATTTTTTTCCGTTTCAGCTAATTTCTTTATTTTTTCCAAAGCTCATTCATTCATTCATTCATTCATTCATTCATTCATTCATTCATTCATTCATTCATTCATTCATTCATTCATTCATTCATTCATTCATTCATTCATTCATTCATTCATTCATTCCTTCATTCATTCATTCATTTCATTCATTCATTCATTCATTCATTCATTCATTCATTCATTCATTCATTCATTCATTCATTCATTCATTCATTCATTCATTCATTCATTCATTCATTCATTCATTCATTCATTCGTTCGTTCGTTCGTTCGTTCGTTCATTAATTAATTCATTAATTCAATGATTCATTCATTTATTCATTCATTCGTTCATTCGTTCATCCGTTCATTCATTCATTCATTCATTCATTCATTCATTCATTCATTCATTCATTCATTTATTCATTCATTCATTCATTCATTCATTCATTCATTCATTCAATCATTCATTCATTCATTCATTCATTCATTCATTCATTCATTCATTCATTCATTCATTCATTCATTCATTCAATCATCCATTCATTCAATCATTCAATTATCATTCATTCATTCATTCATTCATTCATTCATTCATTCATTCATTCATTCATTCATTCATTCATTCATTCATTCATTCATTCATTCATTCATTCATTCATTCATTCATTCATTCATTCATTCTTCATTCATTCATTCATTCATTCATTCATTCATTCATTCATTCATTCATTCATTCATTCAGAGCTGACTGAAATCACGTCAACAAAGATCACCTTTCGTTTCGTCATCCCACCAAAGCCCTCAACCAAAAAAGACGATGTAGCAGCTTGCAGATGGTCTGTTTGCACAGGCAGTGAAACAACCAATTATATGCACATAAATTGCACTTTTCTTTCAGGGTGAGATATACTGAAATGGAATTAGTGAAAAAGCCAATTTTATACTTAAAATAGAAGGCATTTTACTATACTCTATATTTTCTGAAACATTCTCAAAATTCCAAGTTTAGAAAGATGTTTCCTCAAGTAAAATCCATTCTCGTAAACTCGCCAGGATTTTCAAACAATGCAGATGATACCCCCTGGAATACCCTTATGCATAAATTGACGACTACAGTATTTCTGATTTGAGTTTTAGTACAACGATCTACCAGATGTACCGATCTTATTGAATTATTTGAGATAGGATTTCAAGATATTGTGTATTGGATGAAAGAGAAACTTAGACAATCTTCGGACAACAGAAATGCAGTACTTTAACTTCGCTTTGCTTCTTTGCGTGATATATATTGCAACAGTTCCCTGCTTGAATGCAAAATTGATAAAAATTTGTGCTCTTGGAGAAATTGAAAGCGCCATTGATTATTGCTGTGCTAACCAAGAGAAATGCAAGGTATTAAGCGGCAAAAATTATCAAGGTAAATAGTTTATAAATGTACTACTTTTCTATTTTAATGTTCCAAAAAGCACTTTCTTGATAAAATCATCAATCTAACCACAAGGTTAGGTTTCAAAGCACTCCAAAAATTAATTCAAAGTATTCCTTAAAATAAAATGTAGCTTTCTTATTTCCTTTTCAACTTTCCTTTGACTGTAAGATTGATCAAAGAAATTCATGCTACTTCTTCGCTAATGTTTATAAGTCTTGAATTTAGTTAAATGTAAATTTCTTGAATGGCTTGAAATGACAACCAACTTTTGGATGAAGATTGTAAGCAGTACAGTATCGAAATTGTTTAGGTTATTGAAAGTCTTGTGTATATTTGCAAAAGTTTGTCTCGGGTTTTTCTCTGCTCTGCCTTGTTCCACTCCTGATGAAGTAAACGAAGTAAAAAAAGTAAACGAACAAAATATTCAGTGCTGGCTTCTCCTGCCACTTTTTACATAAATTATCTGACTTTTCTTTTGTTTATCTATTTATCTTATGACGCTTTGGTGCGTAAAACAGGACAATTCAAGGGTATTTTTTTAAACCTAGTAACTATTCCTGGGAAAATTGCCTCTCTAGCCCCAGCTATTCTCAACTGTTTTAAACAATAGGCGATTGTCCTCCATGCCTTCGCAGCTATTTTTCCTGCAAAAGGCTATGGACGATTATAAGTAGCAACTCTGAACGTAACGCAAAAATCGATCACCAGAACACTGTCAAACTACTCTCTTGATGGGTTCTCATTATTTTCTGGTTGATATCATTTGTATATTTGATCATCTACATCTTTATAAATACTTTGCAAAGCCAATTTTATCACTGCAAAGGGGTTCATGTTGAAAACCCTGTAAAACAGAACAAAATCTTGTAATAAAATCAATTTAGATTAAAGAGAACTGGATGGCGAGTAATGTTGACTAAATCAAAGAAAATAGTAACATCACATCTCATTGTAATTTCATGAAGAACTACTGTTGACCAACCAGTGGAAGTATTATGAAAAATGTTTTTGCTACCACGCCCTTTAGCCAAACAGTAAATTAGCTCATAAAAATTGAATGACACGAAATTTCAATGAAGGAAATTTTGAATATAAATTACAGACGAGCTCCCTGAAGCTGATCAAACATTTTAAGTGGACCTAACATTCATTGAACTTGTGCAAGCGATACAGCCAAGAAGGTCTTTGTTCAGAAACTTTTGATTGCACAAATATTGACACAATATAATGCTCTACTTCCAGATAGAAAGGCTAGAGACACCGCCTTTCCTTTGCACTCTAAATAGTAGGCTATATAAAGACATTAAAAACTTAACTTTCATGGAAGATTTTAATGACACCCAACAGAAACTTGCTTCATAAATGGTCGCTCTTTATTTCTTGATTAGAAAAATGATATTTTTTCTATCGTCAGTGTTTAAAGTTTCATCATTAACCTAGCCACATTTTCTTTTAACTTATTTGTTTCATAAATTAGAATAGATATTAAGCAGCTCATATTTGAAGCCTGTTTAACTTTTGGAAAATTTAGAAAGAGCTGAATTTTAGATTGTATTTTTCACCGTTTTTTGTTGTCTGGATTCAATAGAATTCACATCTTCGTTTTTTATTAGACTCTTTTGGAATTATTGACTGCACATCAATTAAAATTGAGTACAGGTCTACATTTACTTTCAGATAAAAACATATCATAGAAGATAACAATGTTGACTTTAAAAGCTCATTTTCAAACTTAATAACTGTAATGTGATGATAAATTTTCTTCTCTCCTAGATCATAAGAACAGCGCTGGGCATGTACTCCCACGTACAAAAGCAACTTCGTTCATCCATAATGGCCTAAGAAGGAGGAGAAGATCGGGCAAAAGACCTAATGTTGTTGAAGAAGTAGTTACTACTCCAACTCAAGAATGTTGCTATGAAGGATGTGTCTTAGAGGAACTTAGAGAGTACTGTCGGGATTAACGCAAAGTCTTTTTTCTCAAATCTTCCTGGCTTTTTACTTTTCTTGTCTATGACTCTAAGTTACTTAGCTAAATGTTTTCCAAGTTGCTATAAATCATACTATCATTAGCTTTGTGACTTCAAATGTACAAATATTTCAGAGAAAATCGCCGTTATTATCACCATGCAGTTGGGGGCATTTGAAAAATATATGGCACTCTTTCCATTCTAATTAAGAATGGTGAAATCGACTAAAGAATCTGCCTAGTGATGAAATAACATTGTCACGTGACTACTAGTGGCATCTGTATTCAGCAAGTTCTTCGAATGTGCAAGTTTCGTTGCAGCATTCCTCGTTGGCATTGCTGTACCAGGTTCGCAAATGTCTTTTCTGTCTGGAAGTCGTCAACAGAAACATCATTGCATCTTGTTTTTTTAAAAATGGTATCTGCTTTTCTTCATTGATTTCTGCAAGAAAATATAAAGTTTTAGGTTGCGTATAGAAGAATTTTTTTTCCAAAATTGCATTTTTTGTCTTGAAATTTTGATTAGTTTCTTCATATTTTTAGAAAAAACTTCTATTCTCAATATCAATAAATTCTTGTAAAACAGTTGACAAGGATATTGAAGAAGTTAAGTTTTTAACAATGGGATAAGCAAATGTACTCCTTCTTAAAAGACGCATGCCTTCTTGAGCGACGTTCCGAAGCAAAGTTGTTGGAACAGTGTCTCCTTATTCTTTTAAAGAATATAAAGTAATTTCAACTTTTTGATCAGGCATATTTTTTCGGAATAAATGTACTGGTTATATAGCAGTTAAATCATAGATGCATCTTAGTTTCACTCGTGAATTATGGTGAATATTCCCAATCAATAAATGTCGACAAACTTTATATGTGAAACCGCCTTTGATCGAAAGTCTTTCAGCACACCGCAATACTTTCCTTCATTTCCTTTTTTGAATTGTTCACTTAATAATTTCTTTTTTGCCGTGTTTTGTCGAAATTTTGGTAGCTAAATTACTACTTTCCATTGTGACTCTTTCTACTTTTCAGAATTCTCCTTGCAGGGCAATTTAAGATTATCCTCTTACGGTAATAACTTTAAAAACAATATTTGTATCTTCATGCTGTTTTCTTTCTTTCTTTGGTCGAAATTTTTCATGTAAGGGCTACTTTATTTCATACATTTAAGTTAATCGTAGGTGACACATTAATCGTAGAAAACGTGATCCTTGCCTAGATGAGAGAAATTGGACCTATTAATGTAATGCAATGTTTGATTGCAATACTGGTGATTTAAAGGCGACTATGAATCTCAATCTTTATCAGCTTTTCATTCTTATTTATGGTATTTAAAAGTATAGACAAAGAAACCAACCTTGGATATGTCTTCTTTTTCTGTGCCTGTTGCACCCAGATTCACAGCAAGCGACAAAAGCATGGTAAATTTCCAAGCCACAAATTTTCATCCTCCTTCCAACTTTAATTTCGTGCTCATTTGCAAATATGGCACCAAACAAAGCACATGAAAAGAAAACTATCAGCAATGCGAAGCAGACTTTTGAGGAGGCTGCCATAGCGGAAGGTTTTCTCTGCTAAAGAAATCAAATGCCATAATTTATTGACGTGATTTTCAAAGAATATTTTTTACAAAAACTACCATTTGCGCCAAAAATTTTTGGGTTTCAAGACTCTAGATACCGCCAGAAATTCTTCATTAATTATGGGGAAGTGGTCCCAGGGGACAGTCAACATAAAGACAAATATTGGGCCAATCTGTTGATATTTCAAGGTGCCTTAAGAATATCAGCCGTTTTTACAAAAAAAACCACAAGCAGCATGAAAACATCAATTAAATCTTCATTAGAAGGACAAAGTTGACAAATTAAAATTTCATAAGTTATAATCAATTTATAATTGAGATTTTCGGAATGATTTAAAATCCCATTGCTGATCCTATAGATAATAAGTTGATTCTTAATTTCCTCATATTGACTCTCATATGCTTAATTTCCCCAGTTTTCTACAGACAGTGTAAACATTTTCAAAATACAGTTAAGGTACACGATACAAGATATAGTTTATCCTTCTATCAAAATTCAAGGCAATAGGTTTCTTCATTGGGATGTTCCGCTTTAACTTGTAATGTAACGTCACCATTCCTTCCAACTCCACCTCTGACTTAGGCTTCCCTCAAAAACGCAAAACGCTCCGACTTGTCTATATTTGTTTGTTTTAAATAATTTGCATTCATTTTTATACAATCAGTGTACTTCATCGATGACTACACAGATTTGGTCTGCAAATGCAATGGAAACAGAAATACGTTAATATAAACTGACTTACAAATCGATTCAAACTTGACTTCTCTGTTGTTAATCCAGGAAAAATGGAAAAGAGAAATCAAATTCAATCGATTGCCCTTGAGCAAAATTATTTCTTCTGGCATCATTTCATTGAATCTGACACCTTGGTGGCAGCTGAGTCAATACACAAGCAAACTTTGTGCTCGTGTGCGGTTGATTTTCAAGTCTTCTTCCCACCTGCCAGCATGTTCTTTCATTCTTCTACCGCAGTTTTACCTTCCTTCTTAGATTCGCTAAGTATCGAATGCTTTCTCACTAAAGTCACTAGGTATTTGTCCAATTAAGAAAATCATGCATAAATCTATTATGACTACATGGATTCAAGAGACAACGAGCGACACAAAGTTGTTAGGATATGAGTCGTAAAATATTATTGTTTAAGTGATTAGGACTTGCTCAGAGAGATTAGGATTATCATCAGAATGTCTTGATGATAAAGCACCAGAGAGTAGTCAAATGTGACAGAGGGGCTATTGTCCTATAGACCCCAGTGGTAATTTTCCTATAGGCACGCAGCAATGATTGGACAAATATGCCGGTCATGTGTTTATGTTTTCCTGAATCGTCTATTTCGATCCCCAATAGGGTATAACATTTTCTTCTTTTCTGGACTTTTGAAGGACCCTATTCTGAAGTTTTGTGCTCTGAGGAGTGTCAGACGAAAAAATTTCAAATTTCATGTTGTGAAATGTTTGTTATTTATCCAACCATTTCACAAAGACTGATAGTGGTACAAATTGAAACTGTAAAATTTTAATAAAAAGTGCTTTAAAAAAAATGAAATTTTTATAGATGATTGTTTATTGTTGACTCACTTCGATTCATCACTTAAAAACGCAATTGGTTTTCACAACAAAGCATCCGATCATTTATGTGCCATTCATCCTCCTTCGAAGTGGTGCAATACTTTTGATACTCCAGTGTACACTTACGTGACAAACGTATTAGGACGATCGCCTCAAAGCAAATGTGGTTAACCCTTTGCTCAAAGAACAACATAGAAAATCGGTGGAACATAACGAGATTGCTGGTTGAGATTTTCAATTGCAATTTTACCCAATTGTAAAAATAAAGACATATTTGATAAATTGTAAAAATAGACTTTTTTAGACAAGTACAATTTGCTTTATCTTATCTTTTGTCGGATGAACTTCAAGAATCTGGCAGCCGCCATTTGCACTGGAACTCGCTGAATTAATTTTGCAACGAAATATCTTCGGACACAGTAGGAAATCTCAAGAAAATTCTAAATGAGTTTATTTTTGGTCTTAGAACATTTTATTTCTTGGATTATTTTTAAAAAAGCCTATTGTTTTCAATTACATCAAGGCTTTGACTTTGACGGGGTTATTGAAAGACCATGATGTAATTATTTTTGAAAATTTTTGTCAGAAATGCAGCATAACTAGGTTTATTGTACTGCTTAAAAATAAATGGTATTTGCAAAGAATCATTAGTTGTTTCTGTACTTGCCTGGGGACTTTCCACAAATAATTGGGCAAAATATTCAGCATTGAATGTCTTCGTACACAACGCCAGCTTGCAAATGCCATTAGGTCCAACCAATAGTCGGCCTACCCTGGCCTACCATTCTTTTAATTTTAGTCGGCATTGTTAACTTATTGTTCTTGTAAATAACATGTTGCTGCAAGCAAACTTTCTTGCAGTTTCAGCAAACAAATGACTCGCTAGACCCAAATATTTTATTACTTTTCGTTCTCTTTCTGGTCATTTTTGTTTTTTCGGCGTTGAAACTAAAACATTGATATTTTCCATTTCTCCCTGATATTTTGCTACTTTTCTATCTTAGAAAGGAAAGAAATAAATTGAATTTGCTAGGATTTGCATTTTTGCTGACATTGTTCAATCAATGTTAGAATGCTAGTTTTGGAGCCGCCATTTTGTTATTCATCATCCTTTACTCATTCATCGTGTACTTTTGTCACGCAAGTGTACCTATCTGCATTATTTGTAAAATTGTTTTTCATCTTTTTTGCTTTACCAGTATGAGAAAACTTTTCATAAAATTTGGCAAACTCTGCATAATTTTCCTGATTGGGATTCATATTCTATGTTTAAAATCTACCAATGGCAAAATTTTCCTTATTTTACTGTGAACAAACGGAATAAAGAAACTTGTTCATGTTCCATTCCAGCTGCATCAAAAATACTTTTCTCACCTCAAAAATCTTTTCACAGCTCAATTTTAAACTGCCCAAAATTTTAAAATTTGCCTATTTGTACTCTATGTAGCTTTTTAATAGAAAGGTCCAAAGATACGCTTGACAAATCGAAAATAGAAATTTGATATTTGCCTTTTGAAGTTTATTGTTGCTTACATGATAATTTTTGCTAACAAAAATGTGATTTTACATCATCTTGCTAATTACATTATCAATGTTTGTCCAGGAGCAAGCATTTGAGTGAGATATTTCGCTCTTTTTCTTGAAAATCCACCATTTTTATTAAATTTTATTTATTTTTCTTTAGTGTTACTATGCCCGTACAAAATTAGACCCCGTTTACACTGTCCCGTGCAAGTTTGGAACCGTGACAAAACTGTCGCGGTTCGCCCTTCCGTTTACACTAGCACTGTGGAACCGTGACGATTTTGCTCTGCTATCCGGAACAGTTTGGACCCTGCTTTGAAAGCGAACGAATTTTGTACCGTCACGGTTCCGTTTTTGAACGGGACAGTGTAAACACCTATCCGAGACGATTTTGTCACGGATTCACAAAGAGGTCTTTTGTATGGCTGTTTCAGGTAATCGAGGCTTTGATTGTGGCGTAACTACGTTGTCAAATTCTGAAGAAAAGGAAATTCTGAAGAAAAGACGACCACAAAAAAGGCTTGTAGTTTTTCCCAGTCCAAGCCTTGATTAGACTTTGCAGTTTTGTAGTCTAAAATACAGGAGTGGCGGCATGGGGGGGGGCAAGGTGGGGCTTTAGCCCCCCCCTAGATTTTTGTTAGCCCCCCCGTCGGCAGCCAATCAATTTTTGCTTTCTCAATACCGTCGGCACTTGATGGATGTCACCCGGTTTACATGTTTTTGAATGACATAAATAATCGAGGAGAAAACTGCACTGGCTGGTTTATGGTTTTCTCAATGGCTTTTCTTCGGCAATTTTATTATCATAGTGGCATTATATCCTGTCGCTTCCGTGAAAGCTGTGACTTAATTTCATGGTGCTCCCTCGCATGACCCACAATACCATGGTGCCCCTCTCAGTTGAAATCCCTGTTGCTGCTTGGAATTCATGCGAATCGTGCAGAGATGCTTGATTTAGATCATGTTTTGGACTGTTTCGAGGAAATTTACCCTAACAACAGCAAAATCACGCTGTCATAAATAAAGTCTTTAATGAATTTTAGGGATTCTCTTTTCGTTTAAGACATTATTATTGCCAATGAAAACATTTCGATCATGAGCACATTTTGCGTAATAAATTTTTCAAAAAGCATTTCTTGTCCTTTTTCATCAACTATTTTTCAATAGCATTGTTCACCGCATAGCTTGCGACAAACAAATGGTTTAGAGAAAACCATCGATTAACTTCTTCCACCATAGATAGGAAGAAATATTCAGTGTCTTAGGTAAAATTGTGCCTCGTGTCCATTTCTCCTAAAGTTTCTCAGTAGAAGCGTCAACTGCAATTCACTATGAGCTCCATATTTTCCTTAACATTCAAAAGGCATGCTAAGATGGAAAAAGGGATCTAAATTTAGAAGTAACTGACAACCTGGTATTTTTCAAGACCACGGCAAAGTTGTTGTTTTTAACTGCTGTAAAAAAGTTTTGCAAAAAGACAATAATTTTCAATAGGATTAGGAGGATTGCTTTAGTGAAATCTGCTTAAAAGAGTGCATTTTCCAGGAAACTAGAAGCATCACAATTCGAAAATTTCCTGTCCCTTCGGCGGCAACCATGGTGCCGCCTCAGGTAGTAACTATATATTTTGCCCGTCCCGATATAGAGATTTGACAAGACTATTAGGAAAGTCGGTTATTATCATACAGAGTTAGATTGACAAAATGGATTGCAGAGGTTTGTGACACCAGCTAAAAAGTTTCAGGCAATAATTTTTTAATCAGGTAAATTTGCATTACACACCCTACCCCAAACGAGGCTTGCCTCGCGACGGCCCTGCCTGTCGGCAATTTGACACATTCAGCGTCGGCAGTTACGGAGAATATAAACTTCGGCACCTTGAAGGTTTGTCTCTAGCGCCACCCCTGCTAAAATAACACTGAAAATTAAAGCCACCTTGTCGTTCGTCCAAGTAAAGTTTTTATCGGCCTTCCACTCCATTTTAACTCTCAATAAAAATTCGATTGTTGACTTCGGCGGCAAAATAAAAGCTTCTGCCATTAAATTTTGAAGCCATTACACTGTACCGGTACAGTGTAAACGGAACGGCTAAACGAAACAATTTGGAACCGCGACAGTGTAAACACTTGCGAACCGTAACGGTACAAAATTGTCCCGGGACAGTGTAAACGGGGTCTTAGTTATGTATTGGAAAATAAAGAAATTCGACTTCGCTCGTCCGTTGACAGTTCGCGACGTTTCGAACATGTTTCGAATTCTGTATTCTGACGATATATTTACCGAATTCCCCTTCTTTCTCACTTTGTTTGGTGCAGATTTTTTCAGGTTACGTTGTTTTGGTTAGGTCCGTTGGTTTTGTCTTTGTTTTGAAGTTGTTTTTGTTTTTGTTTTGTTGAATTTGTTTGAAAATGGTAACTTTTGGTCAGGTTCGTCTGTGCTTAAGTTTCTTTCCGTTGATTCTGTCGGTGCCGTTTGCATGGAGGGTTCATGAGAATAAAAAGTTGGATGCCGCAGTTGACTTGGAAAACACAATCATTTCGGGTGAGTATTGAGAATAATGCCTTGATTAGATAGTTCAGAATAAAGTTTATTACTTAACAAGAGGTATTTTATTCGCCGTTTTATCTTTTATAAGTAGAAGTTAGGCACCATAGATTTTACAAAGTTTCCAATGTACATAGGCAAAAATGTTTGTTATAATAAACAACCTTTCCTATCCTACTCTTAATAGTACTTCATACTTTCTGATAAGTCCTATATCTTTTCAAGCGTCTTAATCTGATAATTTTGTTTGGCTTTCCCTCTTAGATAATGGTGTTGAAGATTTGGATAAAGTTGAAGATGAAGGCTTTAACGAGCTAACAAAAGAGGTGGTTGCATTAAACGATCTTCTTGGCTTAAACTTTGGAAAGGAAAACAAATTGATGTTTGTGGACTTGGCCGAAAGCTCTGATCAATCTGTTAAGTGGCCATCAGATGTTAAAGAGTGGCTTGCCTTTATAAAGCAGTTGACAATACATGCTTGCTTAAAAGTTGCGAGTAAGTATCAGTTTGCTTTCATTTATAATGTTAACACCAAAGTTGATTTCTTGTCTTTGGGATCTTAAATCCATTACAACCTATCAAAGAAGTTATCCTATGGTGATATACCTATTCTTTTGACTAGGCAACCGAAATATCTAAAGATGGGACCGGATTCCGTACGATATTTATTTAGGCCTAGAGGCAAAACTAAAAAGGGGGGTTACCAGTGGAGATGATAAAATGCAATGTAACACATTATTTTGGTGAATAGAAAAAGGCCCTTCTTAGCTGCAACTCTGAGTTTCTCGCTTAATAAGATCGTCAGGCAATTATCTTGAATTAAGCGTGAAACTCGAGGTGGCAACTTAGAACTATCAAACTTCTTTTATAGCTAGTCGAGCTTTTTATAAAAGACCTGAAAACATTAATTTTATATCTCCACAAATTGTTACAAGTATCCTAAATGTTCTCTTTTCTCTGAATTCATTCTATGTTCTATTTTTGCAGAGACACCAAAACCTTTTTCCCTTATTCAAGCTATTTAGGAAGTCTTCCAATATAATAACACTGTTTTGTTATTTATGAAAAAGACTTTATTTCAATATTACCTTGCCCTGTTCAGTGACGCATTTACCCATGGGCCCGCCTAAAATTTTTCGATTTAGGGGGCCCCGTGCACAATTTTAAAACCTATAAAGTGCTCTTGATTTCAATCTTGTGTTTGAATGGAGGTTCAACCGGTGGAAAATCTCTCGAATTTTTTGACTACTTTAGATATCCTGACTTATGCATAAAGCCTTCTTGATTCTAGTTCTCGTGCAAAACACAACCAATTGCTGATCAAATCTCAATTTCAAATTTGATTTTCACAGAATTGGCACAATCGGAGTTCAGTGTGATGTCGTTGGTTCTGAATTTGGCAATTTTTGTCGTGTTCGTCTACCTCAAACCAGTTTTCAACGCTTGCAGCTCACACGTCACAAGACTTTTGGTTGCTCAACTTGCCAAACTGTAAGATTTTGTACACATGTATTGAGTTTCAAGTCCATCTTATTCCTTTTTACGGTTAATTTGGTCAACAGCATAGCAACCCCGCAGCAACTGGCCTCTTTGATGAACTGTCTATTAATGGCGGTGCCAGCCACTAAGCCGTGGAGGGGAGAGAATGACAATTTTTAAGCCAAGCCCCTTAAACCGTAATAGAACT
The DNA here is from genome assembly GCF_013076305.1 of Rhopilema esculentum. The sequence goes on from NW_027019317.1 coordinate 14,069,678, forward strand.
CCCGTTTACAAACAAGAAATGGCAATGACGAACATTTGAATACGTAAAAATAGTATTGAATCATAGAATCACATGAATCGTTTCTCATAGAATCTTGAAGAACTAAAACATTAACCCTGTCATGAGCTAGGGGGAGGAGACGTTCTTCTTCCAATAAATAGAAATGAATTTATTAAAAATAACAAGCAACTTGAATTAAATTTGAAATTGCAAAAGATATAATATAATAGAAATTTTGTGCCATATTTCCCGTACTCTTTCTTTGAAAACGCCAGCCATATTCTTCCTTGGATTCAGTTTTCAAATCATTTTGCTTTAGAATCCCCATATCCCCATATTTGCTATATTTTCTATATTTTTTTTCTACTAACCTCATATTATATTATATAATGTCTTTTGCTTTTAGTGCTCAGATCATAAAGTACATTGCGGGTTGGATACCACATCGAGTTAAATGCATGTTTACAAAACCAAACGCAAAGAAAGCTGGTAACGAGCCAACCAAGACCCCAGACGTTGCCGCTCAGAGATCACTAAACAACATTAAAGACCCAGAATCCATTTTGGCCTTGGCTTGTCCAGGTGAAACCAACAGACTGGAAACAATTGATACTGTCCAAGGTGCGGTTTTTGATGAAAAGGAAAACTGGAGCGGATTTGAGGAGCGCCAAGATAACGACAGTCATGAGTGGTTGGAAGGGTCGTTTATTGAGGGGGGCATTGAAACATTTTCGCCCCTTGAAGCGGATGGAAACAAAGTAGGCAATAAAACAGAAGATTATTTACAAATGTCTAGCAATAACAGAGAACCTTGTGCAGATGCTTCTGATAAAGCTGGCCCTCGAACATCCACGCCAGCAAGCTCTTCAGTATTTGGAGAATCTTCACAGCAAAATGGGTCATACCTCAATGAAACTAGGACATACACACCGAAAAAACTGAAAAAATTCATGTTTGATAAGTTCAATGAATCTGGTCTTGGAGTAGCATCGTGTTTGAGTGAACTGGAAAACTCGCATTGCATTATTGTCGATGAACAAAAGAAGGAGAGCAATATGCGGCAAATTGACTGGGGACGCGGAATTGATGACCTTGTTAACGTAACAAAGAATAGAATAAGAAATAGATTGATGAATGTCTCATATGTATGACAGGTTTCCCTTGTAAATTATAATTTTTATCTATTATTTCCTTATGGTTTTGCACATGCTTAAACATTAAATGTTTGTAACTAAAAATACGATTAAACACAAGTATTTTGTTTGCCTCCTAACACTTTTGATTGTACACAATCATTTGTATGAGTAAAGCAACTTATGTCATTGTATAAGCTAGAAGCAATTTAGAGGAAAGGGCAGCCTGCAATAAAATTATTTGTTAGATGCAGATGCAATTACCATCAACATCAGCCTTATTTAGGTTAAATGGACAAAATGTCTACAACTATTTAGCGTTAACACCTAAGAGATTGAACAGAGTTGACTATCGTCGTTTCATGCTGAGCAGAAGTATTTATTACCGAACATCATAGCTTCAAAACGGTTTTGAAAAATGAAAACCTTATTTCTGACGTTTTATGCTCTGAGGAGTGTCAGTAGAAAAAGGTTTTAGCCAGTATGTTGTAAGATTTTTGCTTTTTTAAAGCCATTTTCAAGTTCTATACCGCCAAAAAAAACCTTTTAAGCCATTTTCAAATCTTGTACCGCCAAAAAATTGTGAAAATTGTTTCGATATTAGAAGACGATTTGATCTCATTTGGACAAGAACTCAAAGTTTTTGGCACACGATTGTCAAATTCTGATCGACATGATACCATAACTTCCAATTTTCCAAAACTTTAAAAGCAAAAAAAATCTCACATGCTGTGCTCTAAAATTAATGGTAAGATTATTCTATATCTGAAATTATCTACAAGAAAATGAAATTGTCTACAATTAAGTTAAAAACAAGCATTTGCATTTACCATCATATCCTAGGCTAAAAAGTACATACAATCAGATAAAATGGTAGGCAAATTTCCAAGCCAACCAACTTCATTTGTTCAATATATGACGTCACTTTTTAACGGTTTCCTCGCACGAATATTCGACTTCTGTGAATTCGAACGTGTCCAGTTTGATTTTGAGAACGAGCTGCATGCTGACAGTGCACTTCTTCATGTTTTTATCAATCACTTCATGTTCTTTGCAATATTTGTCGAATTTTCTGATTGTATCCGGAAATGGAGTAACATTATTTAAAGAGACTTTCTCGATTTTCATCATTCCTTTGCACTGAAGAGTGATGCTAGCATTGCCAACACTGGATGCTGAAAAATTATCATTTGATTATTCTACAAAATGCTATTTTGTTTGAATTGAAACCTTGTCTCAAAGGGGCTGAGTCTCGTAACTGTAAACAAGCATTTTATGCGGGACAGTCTCCATATAAGAGGGATTCTGTTTGCCAATTGTCAAAACAGAGTGTCTGACAAAATGGCAGACTGTGAAATCTTATGCTTGCAGCAATGCTTCTGAGTCTGGATCATTCTTAAATCATTGGCTTTCAGTAATGTTTACTGTTCGTAAACCTGGATCTCTATAGAAAAATGTATCTGTCCCATCGGCCAAACAGCCCGAAATGGCGTTCACTACTTCTGTTCCCGCTGCAGTACAATCGGCTCCGTTTTTCGTGGAATGATCAAAGGAATGATGTTTAAAAATACGTAGGAAGTAATTTTTTAAGGCTTTGGCAATGACAAAATCATTTTTTCAGTAACAAAGGCCGTTAAAATCTTCTCGATGCGCTGCGAGTTTCTGTCATACTAGTTGCTGTGGTGGATTCGCCCTATCCACCAGAAAGCAACGCAACAACATTGTCCCGCAGCCCTAGGCGCGACCCAGCCCTTTTAAGGAAGGACTAAACAAATGGTTGGGATTCCTTTCTTTCACTATAAACTTTAATATATATCGTTAACTTTAAAAACGAAAACCCTTTTATGCAGCAGATTTTGAACAGTAACGACCTATTAAGATGAGCTGAAATGCTGATTAAGCCCATCATGAAGCATGCTCGGTGTTTCTGTCGTTTATCCTATGCAAACATCCTCAAAGAATTGACAAGTAAAATTGCACAATTGCATTTGCTTTGCAGTTAATTTTATATAAGTAGCAAAAAAATGAAAGGTTTATTGAAACTTACCTCTTCTACGTACAACCGTTCTGGTTGTTCTTGATGTTATCGCAAAGGCTGATGGCTTCTTCTCTACAAAGAATTCATAGTATATCATATATAAGGTAAACTTAGCTGCTGAAAATAGGCTGTTTTAGGAAGCTCAAAATTTTCACTTATTTACTTAGCTGGGCTACTTCAGTCAGTATTTGCAACAAAATCTACATATTTTGAATAGTTCGCATTTATTCAAATTTAAGATTTTTTGCCTAACTACCAAATACGACTGGCAGACAGAAGAAGTCCATTTTTGCAAGGATACTTGTCAGTGTCACGAGGTGAGGTAGTAAATTCCTTCCCTCACTACAATCAGCCTCACCTGTTTTCTCCTGGTTGAAAAAGAAGCAATCAAATTAGATTTAATCCTTCTAATTGAAGTACTAGATTCTAACCACTTGGTTTTTAAGCCAACAACGGTGCAACAAACATAACTTAACAGCCCTACCTTTTGTATACTCGCTCACTTTCTTCTGCAGCTCTGCTAATTCCCTCCATGCTTCCGTGATGTTTTGGTGAACGAATTGTCTGAGGACCTCTCTGTCCGCTGCAAGGGAAATTTTATTCTTACGACGTTGTTTTCCTACTCTACATGTCATAACACTTGTATAAGACAGTCTCAAGCTTGAAAAGAGCACTAATAAGATGTTATTTATTTGTTCCTTTGCCGTTATGCCCTCAATTCTCTTTCTTAAGTTTTAAAGTAACAGGGTACAGAATCTATGATAATTCACTAGAGATTTTCAGGCAATATATCCTTGAATGGGATCAAATCTCTTTTGTACATGCCATAAGATTTCATTTTCAAACATGTTGAAGTCTACCTCAATTGCGTCTTGTAGATTGACAGAAAATGGTGTTAACGCTCAACAAATGGATAAAAGATGCAGTATGGAAAAATCATAACTTACTGGTTTTACAATTATTCATCACTTCAGTTAATCATTTTCATGGAATTTCAACTTGATTTTATGCTCGCAAAGTCAGAAAGTCAGAGGCAACGGCATATATAAAATTCTTCATTTGTTCAGAAAACCTTTACGTCGAAGGTTGTTTCACAGAAGTCTCTGACCAATTGAAGTTACCTTGGCGCTTCTGAGATGATTTAGATGAGAAAGTATTTACTTACGGCACTTACCCTGTGTCTCTTTGACATATTGGATAAGAAAGGGAATCAGGCCAATGAGGACGCCAAGCATCAACACGGCGAAATACACTCCGCAATTCGTCAGTCTCCTTCGTTTCTCCTTGTCCAGCATTTTGAATGTCACCCTCTTATAAAACGAAGATTGATATGATTTAGTGACAGTGTATGGTGTCTTGTCTAAGTCTAATTCTAACAACTGGATGTCCACTGATTCATTTGCAACCGCCCTCATTCTCTTAATAGTCATTGAGATTAGGCTACTTAAATTCCGTGTACAACCTGTGTCCAGCGACGCAAGCACGGCATTTTCAGCCACGTTTTCAAATTTCGCTCCAAAGTCACAAACACTTCAAAAGCAAGCCATAATGAAGCGGTCTTTAAAATTCAATGAAAGGGACTATAATCCATTGCAGTTTGCAAGAGATTTATAGGCGAACAGGTGCCCCGAACAATGCTCATTAACGTAGGGTGCAGGAGGTCCCGCAAACATAACAAGGATTAGTGAATTTTTGATCACTTTCGTATAGTTAGCCTCTTGTGCAATTAGACTAAACATGTTTTCAGTTTTGATCCCTTTCACCTCAAGCATGTTGCAAGAAACACGCCTGTGGACCCAAATTCGGGTTTCTAGCAGAATGTAAAGAAACGAAGATTCAAGCATTTTACTTCCAACTTAACGTAGCTTTATCAAACAGATGTATGTTAATAATTCAAAGAAAGCTTTTTCAAATGCAATTCTTCGCTCTATCTTTGTTTTCTCCGTAGTAACTTTTTGTAACATTTTAAACATGCTGCATCTGTTTCTTTATTTTTTCTTATCTGCCACAAATATCTCCTACCCAACACACATATCAATTTAGCAACAAAGTTCACCAACATAATTTGTTACAAATGTTCTTGCTATAATCAGAAAATCTATTCTGCAAGAAAATTCGTCAAATTATAAGAAGACAAAAATACACACTCTGTTTGTCATCTTAGTTTCTTCTGAACTTTTCTTTGTCTTCTTTTTACTAAAAGTATAAATTTTGAAGAGATCAAATATCACAAGCTATCATCAATTGATTTTAATCGATTTGTTTAGTACAAAAATTGCTTAAGATATAGAAAATAGCTGCATTCTCAGACCACAATAACCGAACTGATCTTTCAATACTCTTTGCCTAACAAAGTACTATTCGTTAAACAAACTGCTGGTGCAAAATTGTTGTAACTTTGTCTAGTTCTAACATTGCTTGATATCCTAGTCGATTGCAATTTATTTTTGAAGCGATTCATCCCTTGTCCATCTTCAGAGAGTCTGGAATGCAAGCAAGTAATTGTTTCTTTTTGCAAACATCATTTAGTCAGCAGTAAGAGAAGGTCCAAAATAGTTCAATGCCATATTCGTGTCAGCTAAGTTAAAAATCGAACTTGATTCAAACTCAACCATTGTGGAAGGCGTCGTTTTCCTGGATACTCACCCTATACAGATACAATTCACTACGTCACTAAAATTTTGAAACAGTTAAAAACCGGTTGGTGTAAATTGATTTCTTCATGTTGCCTTATGAACCGGCTCATACTTACAAAAAGATGTTTTCTTGCTTATAGACCTGTTGACGCAGTCTATTTAAGCAGTGTCTTTGTCGAAAACGATGCGAAGCACAGTCTTCCACAGCAATCTCTGAGAGACAGGGTTCACTATGTTTGACTGCAATGAGCAACGAGTTTCCTAGAAGAAGCTACCGCACGAACGATTCTAATTTTCTTATCGTAATCAAGCTATTCAAACTTTTAATTGTTTACATTTCTCCGTAGCTCAACGCAGCAAATCCTCTTGTAAATAAATTAAAGTGCTCGCTAGAAGAATTCTTAACGACGTTTGTTTTGCATAGCATGACAACAAACGCAATGCTTTGCTCATTTCGTGCAAAGAGAAGCATTTAAAGTGCTCTTTAATTCTCTGCACCTGTGTTCTATATCTTTTGAATGTTCAACCAAAGCAAAGAGCGGTAGCTCCATCGATTTTAAATTTTCTTACAATTAGTTTTTTCATTTCATTAACTTAAAAAGAAGCTGACGTCTTTTGATGCAATTAGTAGCCACTTTAGAGCACCTGAAGAGACCAAACAGTTTCGTTAAATTCTTCAATGACATTATATGAATCATTTATTGCACGTGTGAGCCGACAGGAGTAAACAAAACCTAGTCTTGTTAGCTTCATTGATGAGCCTTGTTATGTTTGAGAATGTTGATCAAGTTACTCAAGTGTCATAGCATGTTCCTGATAAGTAATGCTGTTTGAACCTCGTTTAAGCTTCAGCTGAAAGTCTCGCCTTCTCCTTTTAAAGCAAGTCAATAACCTAGTTAAGTACTCAAGCTAACAACAGAAAAAAGACGACGTCCTGCAAAATATTTAGCAGATGCCTCAACATTTCATATCGATGTATTTAAAGAGTGATTCATCGCCTATATGGATTTAATGCTTGAGTCTGGCTGGTAGACTAAATTTTTTGTTCATATTTTTAGAACCTCGTCTAGTAAACGTTGCTCGTACTGGTCAAAGCACATTTGTGGCAATGTTTCAAGAATATTTTATAGAGAAGACGCTATTTGAAGGCTAGTTTTAGCTTTAGACTGCTTGGCGCAACGGCTGTTGTGCAGTACTGTCTAAGATATTTCAATCATTTTGAATTCTTCCTGAACAAATTCATAATGCCGTGGTCTAAAACGGACAGACTCTTTTTATATTTTTTGCAATGCAAGCATCATTTCAAACAAAATTCATTTGTTTTACCATTTTCATTGATCAAAACTTTTGCTTTCAATGCATCAAAGTGCTAGACAAAACCATGGCTCAACCTGGGCTTCCATGGTTCAGACCGCACTGGTTTGTGATCTGGTCCGACCCTGCCTCCTTATCTCCTCTTCTAAGGTTGTCGAACGGGCCAAGCCCTTATCCACAGAAACACAGGTCTACAGAAGCAAACACAAAAGGCTCATCGTTATCTTTTTTCAAACTGATAAAAGAGTCAGATTTTGGCCTGCTTTCCTCGCGAACTAACGATGGCTGACAATCTAAATAACTAATAATGGCTAACAATTCAATTAAACGGCCCAGCATGCATAAACTGCATAAACTGAAAAATAAGCTTTATCCAGATTTTTAGAGAAGAGAGCGCTTTCTTTAATCAATTTCTTTAATTATTTGTGCCATTACTAATCAATATCCTTCTGCCATTACAATTGCGTGTAATTGACGAGAAACTAGCATATTGGTGTATAATAAATGATGATGATTATAATTATGAAGATGACAAGCTAGCGCTTCGATGAAGAGAAACAGGTTCAAAAACATTCGCGTGATCATACGAAGTTAAACAATGATTACGAGTGATCATACAAAATAATTTTAGAATCTTGTGATACAGCTACAGCAACACTTAAAAATAACAAACATTTTTGCATTATTTACACTAGAATCAAGAATAATTTCAACATTTGCATACGAACAACTATTTGTTGGAAAGAACCTAGGCCAAGCTAAGCCTAGCTGACCCTTTTGTTTTCTTTGCTAAAAGGGTAGTTCTGTCATATTTGTTCACAGCTATCCATATTTCCCAGTTATCGTTGTTAATATTTTATCGTAACTTTGCCAAAAAATGAATCAAAGAATCGGAAACTTCATGTTGAATCAGTCTGTGCGGAAAATATCTTGCTATCAAGAAATTCAGGACGCAAATTACGCCGTTTTCAAAATTTAGCTTTTCCTGTATATTTCCATGGGTTTTGCTGCTAAAGTAAAAAAGTTTAACTGTTGCAGCAGCAAATTCAGGTCAAATCTGTAAAAATATCCAAATGTTCAAAACGTAGTACAAACTAAATTGAATAGAAGATATGAATCTAAGGTTGGTTTTTGACATTGTTCTGTAGATAGTGAGATGCAAAAATCTATGACTTCAACTTGTAAGCAAGGGCAAATGCCTCACATCAAACCCCAAGGACTGTTTAGCGTTGAAAAAAAAGCTACGGGATGACGATCTAACTGTCTTTTTGATGTCCACACAAACCTAGAATGTTCCTTGAGGTTAATCCTTGTTTGCCTTTTAAAGGCCTGTTATTTGTATGATATATTTGGTGCCGCACCGCAAAGATGTAACATAAAGCGAGCGTATAGAATCACAATGAGAAAAATATCAAAATGCAGTATAATTTTCTTTGATGCAAAAATGAAGTAGTTTGCCAGTGAATCTAGGCCGAACCTCTGATTTACGCCGCCATCTATTAAACGCCACATCCACAAGTTGGATTTTGAAATAAACACTGCGACCTTCTTTAGAGGAAATATGGTAGAAGTGTGTTTTACAGGAAAAACACCCTTTTATAACTCTTTAACGATATAGGATGTCAATTTTGAATTTACTAGCCATTATTTGAACATGCTTGTTGGTACGTTCTTCTGTCTCGAGCAGTACAAAATCACAGTTTATAACGGGCCCTTCTTCCTTTTTCCCAGACCCTGGGATCCTGCTATAACACAGCCTATCCCAAGATTCTCTGTTATAACACATTCACTTTTTTGCAAACTTTTTGTTTTCATTCTCTATTACACTGTCCTTTTTTTCTATTTTCAGTGACAAAGCGAAGACGTACTAAAAACCCTTTTTCAGAACATTTGGATTTCAAACATGTAGCCCGAGAGATCATCACAAATTTCTTTAAATGAAAAAAATCAGGTAAATATGCTACAATTTGTATTTTATGTTCACAGGAGAATTCTATAAAACCGTCTTCTATCAAACCATTGTAACTCTGCTTTAGTTCAAAAAAATTATAAAGTTATATCCAGTTCCTATTTGTTTAGCAAGTGACCTTAAGTGTCTGTTGGGGCTTGCGGGTACAAATCGAAACGGTTGTAGGGTAATGCTAGAAGAAGATGGTGATGAGGGGTGGCTGTAGTTGCCTATTTATGTTTATATTTATATAATGATGTCCAGGTCATGTTCAAAGTTGTGCTTGTCTATACATCATGTCTGAAATAACAACAAGCAGACTTCAAATCTTTCATTGGCCATATTTCAAGAAATCTGTAGCATAATTACTTCATTTTGTACATTCAGAGATGTATCTACCTGATCTACCTGGTCTTCTGGTCATGTGATTAAACTCTAAGAAGTGATACTTTGTGGCGCCGTTGTATTGAAAATTTGTTGAAATAGAAAATTGCTCTGCAGAATCTTAAGCTTGACAAAGGTACTTTTGTAACATAAGCAGTTAATCTCGATCTATTTCAATTCGTTTCTATGGAAATATCTTAGTTTTCTCCTTGCCTCCATAACAATGTTGGAAATATACCTCGACCATCCTAGTTTCTAAAGTGCTCCAAGACTTTTTGTCACTCATATCAAATATTTCCCATTCTCTTATTCTTATTGTTCAAGTTACCTCATAATTACTTTTTGGACATTCTCGATTCTCTCTCTTGGTGACATTTCGCACCTATATTACCATAAATAGGAAGGTGATATTACCAGAAATGGAAAGGTACTAAGTTTGGATCCTTGATGGAGTCCCATCTAAATGTAACAAAATTCAAAGCTGTTCCATTGCACAAAAGCAGTAGCACTTGGAGATTCTTTCTATTAAGTTTTGGAGGCCTACAGAGTCGAGAGGTTATCTGCTTCTTGTAATTGTTTCAATAGAAATATGATGTCGGTGCTAACGTAGAAATCCAGAGATGGGACGCGGACGCTGCAGAGGAGCAGTAGGCACAATAAACGAGCACGTGAAAACAATCTGAAGTCGTAGGCCCCCGGAGAAGACATGGAGCCAGGTATGGAGGAAGGGAATGAAGCATTTTGTCCAAAAGACGCATTGGATCTTTGCGATTGCAAGGATTATGAGTCGCTGGAAAGCATTAAGTATGGCCTTTGCCAATATGCGCTTAATCTTATTTGTGTAGGAAATGCTGTTGGCTATTTCAGTAACAAGATCTCTAAATGTCAAAATCCAAAAATGGTTCCTAATGTTGCATATCTTGTCTCTATTTTGCTTGGTATTTAGTTTTTTGTCATCCAAAGAAATAAAATTCACGCCCGTAGCAGACGAGCTCGTATGGTTTCCTTTTAAATGAAGACAAAAAGGTTACAGTGGATATTTTTTACACGCTGTCACCTTCCAACCTTCTACAGCGCCCTCTTTTCACTGTCTGGTATACATGTAGTGTCTGTGGATTTCGGCAGATAACCCTTTTGAACAAGCTCCTTCTAGCATGACGTTTCACAAATTTCCAAATCAGAGCTGCCAATCATGCATTAAACATGAAACTTTTACAGATCAACTCTTGTTTATTTCCAAGTTGCTTATAGTCAGCCTTAAAGATAGGGTTGAACACCAGCCCATGCAAATGAATCTCAATTGATATGCAAGAATACAAATTTGTAGCACAACCTCCTCCAAACTGTTATTATTAGGCTGTAATTAGCACTTTGTACAACCAATTCTATACTTGCATAAGAATCCAAGGAAAAGCACTCCTAAGAAATCCATACCTGGTGTAAAGGTGTAAAGCAGCTACATATTATATAGAGCTGGGTTGGAAGACATGTATGACTCTGGCTATGTAAAGCTGAAAGCAACCCTATCAAGTTTCACACTCAATGTGAACATCAGGAATCTGCCTAGGGTATCAAGCACTTTTTGGTGGCCTGTAAACATAATTTTGGTCACTTAAGTATTTGAATTTATGACATGCTAATGCTAGATGCTACATATCCCCGTCTATCTAAAGCTTTGAAAATATAAGTTTTCCAGTCTAAGCTTAGAATATCCAGTTATTCACATCTTTATCAGACCTGCAAGAGACTTATTAACTCCCTAGCTAGCAGTCTTAAAATCTATGGCAGAGCAGGCCGGTTTTTTCTCTGAGGTGCATAGAGAGGTTTAAAAATGATAGGTAACTCCAGCACATTATATCAAATTTTTCCTGCAACATTATCAACTCAACTTATTTCATTTTCTTGCTGTAAACAATTCTTTTTTCTAAATAGAGCACTTCTTTGAAATTGCAACTCTACAATTTTCCGTACCCAGGCTACTAAACCTACCATGAAGTAGGAAATGAATTTAGGAAATAGGAAATTTAACTGTAAATGAGTTTGTAATAAGCAAGTTTTATATATAATTAAATTTCAGGCAAAGAATGAATAAGTATTTAACCAAGTTATTCAGTTGCCTAATCTTTGAGTATCTTTAATAAGAGAATAACAGGCTAGATAGAACAGAGCATAAAGTATGACTTTACAAATTTTTGCTGAGAAGTATTGTTTATAGGGTATTTCATGAACCAAAATAAACTCTTCAATGAACACCATGTGTTTTTATTCAGTGATAAGTTATGTTAATCAAAGCAGGAATTGTCGTGTTTGCAATATGATGGCATCTTTGATAGTGGCATCTTTGATTATCATATTAATGAAATACCATACAGAACTTTGTGTCAGATAGAACAGTTGGGATATAGAAAATATGCTTTGTTTTAGCAATGTTTGACTTTGGCAGTAGGCCCAAATGCAATAGGTATATTTTACAAGGAAAACACTTTTCTTTTACAAAAATGAACCAATCTATGTAAATTGTAGCATGATTTATTGAATGATGCGACAAGATGAAAATTATTTTTTCATGCTCTAGTGTGTATGATTTGATAGCTTAACTCGGTCCTTCATTCCTCATAAAAATGCTTACAGGATAGCAGAAAATGAACACAGAAAACAAAATTATTTAAAAGTAACAATTTGTTTGATGATATTTTCCCTAGGTACATGTGTAATGCTTCCTAAGAGCTACCAGATTGGTTTAATTCATTATCCAAGATTTGTGCTGAATGCAATCAGAAACAATGTTCTTGAGCAATGATAATAATTATCATGTATGATCTATTATTGATGAGCATGTTTATACCCTTCAGTTTATATCCTACAACTCTTTCATCATGCCCCTTTTATTCCTAGTGTAAAGAATCGAGGTATCAAAAGGCTTTCAGATGACTTTTTTTCTACATTGGGAAACTTAAAGGAGATTGACTTGAGTGGCAATGACCTGCACGCTTTACCACTTACAAGGAATTGTGAAAATTTGCTGAAAATAGACATTTCTCACAATAAACTACAGTCCATCAATGAAATAATTTTCTTTAACAAGCTAGAGCATCTTGATATTTCAGGAAATGATCACATACAGGTTTGTTTTTATTTTTTTGTTATGGAATGTTGTGAATTCAATTGAGGTTTTGTAAATTTTGATCAAATAATTTTTAATAAAGAACTTAATAGTTTGCATAAAATTTCATAAGAATTTTGATGTTTTAGCAATAATAGTTAGCTATTTTGTAAAATAATGCCTGACAATATTTTTTAAATAGTCCTTGTTTGGCATGTTGAAGCATTTATCATTTATCATAGGTATCTGATAGATACAAATTGGTATCTACACTATCAGCATTAAAAACTCTTGATGGAAAAGTAAGTAGAAACTACATCATATTTGGAATACAAATTGCAATTTTTATGTCAAGGGGCAAGAGCTATTGGTCAAGATGACTTTTAGGAGAACAAATATCAAAAGATTAGGAAGTGCCTATTTGTGGTCACAAAATAGGTTTAAAAAAATAGAGTGAAATTTGCATTTTCCTGAGTAGGGATGAAATAAAATACTCCAACTTGCTTTATTTCTTAGAAATTTCTCAATACTTTTTGGGTTTGTAGAGCCAGATGTAGATTTGAGTGCTGAGTAAAGCATTTTAAGGAAAAATCTATTGTTATTTCTTTATTCAGTTGTTTTGTTCTTCAATAGACCAGGCTAGATAAAGTTGTTGGACTATAACTAATGCTTCTTGACTTCATAAGATGACATTCCCAAGGGTTTGGTTTATAGGAAAAATTGCTCATATTTTCATTTCTGGTTACTAGTTTTTTCATTAAATTTCATGTCTGATGCCTAATGTCTTGTTGTTTCTTTTCATGTGCCATATTTCATCCTTCCACAGTGTTACAGTTACTAGCAATGAAGTAGCAAAATGTGCAATTGTGAAACATTAATTTTACTTTCTGTTCAATGATTTAAGGATATTGGACTAATGCGAGAAGCAATTGGAAGACTTGATGCAATGCTTGCAAGCAAGGTATGATGTTTTGATTTTTTTGTAGGTTTTAAACATCAATATATATTTTTGCTTCAACTACAAGTAAAGTTACAGAGTTACTTTTTTGGTTCCTGTAAGCATATTTATTTATTCTATATTCTTGTAATATTTTTTCATTAATTATGCTGTGGTGTAAAGAGCAGGAACCACAAACATGTTCTGTACATCAAAGCCTGTTGCACCAATAATTACTTTATGACAAGCCTTTGAACAGTAAAACTCATTATTTTATCATTTATTTTCTTAGCTAAAAGAAATGCTGAGGTCTGCAGAAATAAAAAAGCTTTACATGCATGTGAATCTCAGTGATGAAAAGGAGGTCAAGGAAGCAGAGGCTGCAGTTTTAATAACAGTCAAGGTAAGTGCTCAGCTACAAAAAATATCTTTGTCTTAGCCAGTCTGCAGTCTCAGTTGAAGTAAATCAATTTGTTGTTTCATGTCTTTTTTCCAATCTTTTAACCTTGCTTCATTCTACCAATTTTGTCATATTTGACTTGCACATCCATCAGACCAAAGATGAATGATACCAAAGGTATATATTTGTTGCAGGTGGTAAAGGATAAACTTATTGAATCCAAAACTGACACCACTGTTATGGTCACTCTCTTTTGTCACCAAGGCATATGTGTCACATTTTTCACTCCACCTTGGTTACTATAAACACAAACTGTATAAAGTGTAAACAGGCCCTGACCATAGAATGCTGCTTTTATTTCTCCTTGTTGTTTATTTTCAAAGTTCTCTGAGTAGTCAACATAGGTTAATAATTCATTATCTTCAATTTTTATAGTTTCTGCTCTGAATCCTGCAGATTATTGATAATGAAATGAGGTGAACACTGTTTAAAGGTGACAATTAGTGATCAAATCAGTTTATTGTCTAAAAGACATAAACAGCTTGGATTTGAATAATTCTATTTACGATTTAAAAAGCCACAATAAAGAAAAAACGTATAACAATTTTTTTTAATTGTTTCTTGGGTAGATGATAAACATATTAAAGAATCAAAAACCACAGTCTTTTTGGTTGAGCGAAGAGCGACTTTCCTGGTGTCAATATTGAAATTTTCAAGCCCTAAATTCCTGCTAGAAGGGTCTTCTAAAGAAAAATTTTGTCATCAGAGCAAAGCTTGAAGTTCCTTTTCTGTGATTTTTACTCAAGCGTTGTATTCTTTTCCAAAAAATCTTCATTTCATTGTCACTATTTACAAATGCTTTTTGTACATTTGTAAAGAACCATTTTGAAGCAGTGCTTTGATGTTTTACTAAATTTCTTCCTTTAAACAGCAAACTAATCGTTCAATTTTGTTTTCAACTTAAACCCTGTAACATGAAGAATGCATTTTCGCATCATTCGCTCCCAAGTTCTTGGCCCTTGGCCACTGTGAGCCGCCATTTTTATCTACCGTTTCCATATGTTTTTACCCTGAGTGCACTTTGTGCCAGCAATCTCACTTGGACCAAAAGGAAAGTTAAAGTGTATGGAGTTGGTTAATTAGCTGTCCAGTATTCAGAAAAAATATTGTTCATGTATTCCCTGTGGTTTATAACTAGAGAATCATGTTAAAGCCAATTTTACTTTTTAAAAAACTTGCCCTCATTATTTAAATATGCCTCAAGAGTTCCTAAGAGATACCATCTTTCCCAGCATATAAAGTAGAGTTTCTAGGTTCGTAAAATACATTTGAAGGAAATTAGAAAAAAATTAAAAGAAAATTCTTTCTTTCGTGATTGTCATGATTTTGCCTGTCAAAACTCAATATGAATAGAACAATTTTTATTTTGGAGCAGGCGAAACACTTGTGGTCTGTTTTTGCTGGAAGTGGTGTGTTTTTACCCAAAAACGAAGTGTTGCCTTATACGTACGTTCAGAATTGCAGTATAAATTAGAAAAAGATTTGAATTCTCCAAAATAATTGTTCTAGCTATTCCAGTGTCTTGGCAAACTTGAATTTTAAAGATGGGTGCATTGCTGCCTGAGTCTGAAGTGCAATGCCAAACAGTAGTAAAACACAATGCCTGTGAACGGTAATGATTCTCAAATGCCAAATGGCATTGAAAATAAATGATTAATTTGATTTGTATTTATTCAACTTTCTGATTCTTTTTATTTTGCAGAAAAAAATTACTTGTGGCCCAGAAGTTCTTAAAAGTTATCGAGACTTCAAGGTAAATTTTACTGTTTTGTATTCAAAACGCTATATCTCAGCAAGGAAATCAACCAATTTATTATGTGGATTCGTATTATTTTTATATCTTAGATTAAATCTTTGTTTTGCAGCTTGACGCCTTTATTCAGTCAGAACTACCTGATACCATTAGAAAGCAACAGGACTCTGCAAATGGAAACAAAGGTACGTCAAGAATATTTCTTTTATGTTATTTTCATATGGTAAGTCATGCAGCGTCTGTCTGACAATATATGTATGATGATATGTTATTCAATCCTTCTCAGCTAAACAAGCCTTTTTCTTTTCTTCTTATAAATCCATTTTCTTGCAAAATTTTAGTTGTATTGTCGTTAGGTAACATTCCTCAAAGTTGGGTTTATTTGTATAGTTCATTCCTACAAGACTTGAAGATATCTTGGGCATTTGCAACTTAAGTTTTTCTCCATGAAATGTATCACATGACGGATAGTCTGGAAATTATAGAAACTTATTCACATGTTTTGTAACAGAGAACGGTGGGAGCATTTCGCAAGGCAAAAGAACAAGTGTAGAAAAAGATGGACTCAAGGAAAAGAAGCGAAAAAATGCCGAATGCCAGGTTGACCAGGTGAGCTAGCTGTAATGTCCAGTTATAAAGAGACAGAGAAAGAATTTCTAATTCAAATTTTTATCTTTTTTCTTCTTTTCTAGTCTTTTCTTATCTTTACTTGTTTGTTTATTTTCATAATTTGCAAATTTTAGGTTGGTGCAGGTAGCGATGGCTCAAAGTATATCCTGAAATACCTTCTTCAAACGCATTCTATGAACAACGACCCAAAAGATTGGGATACCAAAGTCTGGATGTGTGAATTTGAACCCGATGTTAATAACCCAGGTATAGTCAAGTCAACTAGTAAAATCTTTCTACCTTCTCCTCCACCCCAACCCCTCCCCCCCCCCTAAATCCTCTCTTCAGTCCTCATCTAAGCATTTTTGTTTTGGGGCTTGTTGGTTGCGGCTTAAGCAGGGAGAGAGGTGTTTGAATAGTTCTGGAAGTTCACTGAAAAGCTGCTCGTTTTCAAAAATGTCTCCCTTTTTAAGTTCATTTTATTTGCTCATTTTCTCAATAACCCTCCTTGATTAGCATACTATATAGTTTATCAGTGACCAGATTCGTTCATTTTCCTTACGGTGTGTGGTATGAAACTTGGTGTGTGGTATGAAAGAGGCTGGGAGGCCAATACTACGCAATTTTTTAGTCTGTGGCATGCTCAGGTTTTGGGGCTTCCTATAAACGTGCTTGTAGGGTAAGGGTTTCTTTGAGAGGGGGGCTCTACGAGGGAGCAAATGACTAACTCTATGATTTCTTTTTTACTTTGAGAACTATCACATTTCTTGCACGAAAACTAAGTCAAGGAATGACTGCGTTACGTCAACATTGACAGCTTTTGTAAGGAAGAGATTCTTGGTCTTTCATGTTTAAAAATTTTTTTTTGTAAACGTGAATCTAAAATTAGACAAACATTTCTTAAAGGTGAGACGACTGGAATATGTGCAACTTGTGGGGGAGATTCTGTTTGCTTCATTGATTGCAACACAGGACAAGTTCTAAAAAAATATAAACAACCTCAAGAAGTATGTTGATTTTTCTTGTACATTCTATTGTATATATCTCTTTAAAGTGACCTTATCTCAAAGGAGAACTGACACGCCAAATAACTTTGGCTTATTCTATGCAGAATGTGTCGCTGACTTCAAATCTGGTATCTGGTAAACATTTTCTTCTTAGATTCGCTGTTTTTCTGATATTTGCACTTTTTGCAACTGTGAAAGCTCAAGTAAAATTTCATGTTTTATTGAAAATATTCTGCGATAAAATAACAAAAAATTGTCAGGCATTTCATTTATAAGTATAAAGAAGCTAGAAAATCCTAGATGCGGGTCTGTTGAGACGCTAATGTCCACAAAAAAATTTATATTTATGCCATGATATCTTCGAAGCAGCTTTCTTTGAAACATTGGAAAGGTCTCTAAGCTTATAAAATAGGAGTCCACTTTGTTGGAAAACTGATGCCGTTTCTCCAAATGTTTTATTGGAGGGGGAAGGGGGGGATTGAAGCAATAGCCAAAAGACAAACGAAATTCAGTCGAGACGGCGGTAAAAGTGATCCGGCAACCTGCTTTGGTTGCAGAAATAAGAGTTCAAGAAAAAAACGTTCGGCCATGGACTTAATTATCATATTTAAGAGAGGTTGGGACACTAGGGAATAACCTAGTCTTGCAAAAAGAGCATCCCCCCCCCCTCCACTTCAAAACTATTTGCAAAATAAGATGATGCGCAAATTAATATTACTATGATATTTAAACAGCAGCTAAATTTCTTTTACTAAGAAATCAAATTCCTTGACTAAGATCTAAGAGCATATTTCGCAACATAGATTTTTCCACTGCCTTAAAGGTAACTTATCAGTTCCCGAAACCCTTCACGCCCGGTGAAAATGGCATATAATCCGCACAAGTCGACTTTTAACCCGATATCACTATACAGTTAACGCGTTTGAAACATTGAAAAACAATCATAGAATGCTACATTAACAATGAATAACTTGCAGTTCCGTTTAGGGCATCATAGGCATTTCAGCGAATTAGGCCATACAGACAAAGCAGTTTGGACAAAGACGCCTCAATCTGAAATGAAATTCTAGTTTTACGATACCTGATCTCATTAAAATTGTAGCAAGAGCAATGTTTTTAATAGAAATTCCTTATCAGTTTGTACTTCCAGTCTGTTCCTTGTTCATAATATCGTCACTGTTGAGCCATGGAACGACTGTCTGCCCAAGCTGCAGCGCTGGCTGGTGGCACAAACTCAGACGGCTGAAATTTTCATTTTGTTTCGAAATCAGTGCATTAAAACTCAGATTCAGAGTCCCAAACCATTCAAGTTATTACATGTCAAAAATGCGAAATTGACTCCTTTCACATGCACAAAATTAAGATTTGTCCGCAGCATATTCTTAAATGTTTCTATAGGGAAACACACAGTACGTGCTGAGAACATGTCACTTGTGACGTCAAAGATGATCGGCCACTCGTGACGATTTTCGCCTTGAATCTCAAGTTGTCGGAACAATTGTCGTTTCTCAACTTAAAACGCCTGTATTTCAAAAACGGTAACTGTGATGTAAAAACCTTTTCGATCCCGGTATTCGCTTGTCACAAACTACCGTTTTAGCCAAACCTATTTTTGCGTGTCAGTTCTCCTTTAAATCTTCTGATGTCACTGGAAATGGAGCGTCAAAGGAATATTATTATCAACATTTATTTTTTGTGAAACCTATTAAATTAGTTGTAGTTGGGCTTAAATTTGACCAGTGACAGATAGTTGTTTTCAGATGGGTGAAAATCCTAAATTTATTAAACTTTATTTCAGTCTCAAGTCGTCATTTTATTTCAACAATCGTATTTAATGCTAAAAGTTGCATTAATATCCACTAGAAATCGCGCTTCAATTGTGTCTCGGTTGAATATATTTGTTCTCCGAAATGATTTTGCATCGTTTGATCTTGGTTGAAGAATCATTTTGGTTCTTTATAGTTTGGTTTGTGTATTGATTTCTCGTTGGACTTGGAACAGAAAATTCTCTCTGTTAGCAAGGGCTAAAGAATGTTTTTTTACCGCTAAAGAAATTAATCTTTCTAACCAGAACTGAAAAATCAGGGGGAGGTTGAAATGAAACACAAAGGGGAAACGCTACTCTTAGATTAACCCCATCTCTATATGGTAAACGATCTTCTGTTTTAATCGTCCTGGCGTGCAAATGAAATACCGTAAAATATTGCTATTGCTTCAACGAGCAGAATCGATTATACTCTTTAACTATTGCTCCAACAACCAAAGATGGTTCTCAACGATTTGATTCTCAACGATTTGTCATTTTGTATTTCATAGATACTCAATTCAACTAATATTTGATATTAAAAGTAAAATATTTCTAAATTGCAAGGTTTTTTACTGCTTGGCATGGACAGTCGTAGAAAAATCAGACGAATCATCGGGCAAGTTGGTGAAGGCAAGCATGCTGGCTGTTGCAGGTTTGCTTCCATTCGTCATGAATTATTAAATTGTTGTTGTGATTGAAAAAACTTAATCGACTCGTCATTGTGACATTGAAAACATGTCTAAACTGGTCAATGGGACACGGGGGTTGGGGTTCAGCACCCCTTCATTGCCCATTAAGTTCCCCTAAGAAAATATTTTTAGGAAAGAACAGTACGCACCAATCTCGGCCTTTACTGATATTGTTCAAGCAACGATAGCCTAGTGACAATTGCTTACCTTTTCATGTAAGATGCTTCAAGACGACCAACTATGTTCAATTTTCAGCGTCTTAATTTTGTGTTTCAGGGCTTCACGGTGATATAAAACTGATCGATCCACAGCAGTTGATTTGCTATCAAGAGGTTTCACACCACAAAAAGGCGATCGATGCTCTTGTTTTTCATCCCATCCACCCTACGTGGTTGTTCAGTGAGTTTTTCCCCTTCTGCCGTTTGATTAGCTAAGCCTTAGACCTGATTCATCATGAAATTTATTTTTATTTTGTCGAATAATCAACGAATAATTTTAAAGAAGTCACGATTTAAAAACAAAACGATTTTGTTTAGGATTTAGTTGGTAGAATTTAGCTTGCTGAGCTGTGCTTGTGAATAATACATGGGTGATAGATTTGCCAGCTGTCTCAACAATTATTTTTGCATTTACAAGCGTAAACTGCCACTTCTCTTCCAAGACTACATTTTGTTCTCGTTTGTAGGTGGCTCTGAGGACAAAACAATTATCTTATGGGACATAAATATACCCAGCTCACCTGCTTTGGCTGTTAAGTATGTAAACAAAGAATCGAATCTATTTATGAATTTTCGCAGCACGCGGTTTGCTAGAATATTTTGTATTTTATGCAAAGTGCTTCAATAACTCAAATTTTACCAAAGTTCTGCCAAGAGCTAAGTGCTAAAGATTTGTATCAAATACCTCCATTGGTTTTTTCTTCATTACAGAAAAAGATTAAGAATTAAGGTTTTTTTAGAGACTATTTCTTTCACTCGCAATTTAATTCAATCTGAAAACATTCTTAGTTAAGCGTTTTTAAAGATAAAAAATAATGTACTCAGTATTCAGTTTTACATTTACAAAAGGGTTGGAAATGTATGGAAAACTCGAGAAGGAAATGTAGGGAAAAATCTGACTTTCATAGCATCAGATTTCCTATATATAACTTTACAACAATGTTAATTGATGACCTTTTCGTTGTCTCAATTTATCAATACATAAACGGAGCATGTTTGGAGAATGACATTGCTCAAATTGTACATGTATTTGTAAGAGAGAAAAATTATTTTAGAGACTAAACTGTTTGAATAACAGTGTCATTCTAACATCGATTAGTGTTGATTTTATGTCCGTTTTTTTGTGAATAGAAAACTGCTGACTCTGAAATCAAGCAACATCGTTCGCCAAATTGTCGTCATACCCCATGGACGCATTATGGTTGGTTCGTGTGATGATGGCTGTTATGTGTGGAATATTGACAATGTCGATGAGCATCAAACCAGGTCAGGCATTCTCCTGTTTTATGAGATGAATTATTGAGATTAGTTCTTGCTTTCTCTGATACCGTTTGCTGTTGATCAAAATCGCATGTTATATTTTTAACCAAACCTTACATGTAATATATTTATCCAAGTTATTTGTATTTTCTCCGTACTTTGAACCTACAACATCATGGGATCTCATTGAATAAAGTTGACAAAAAGAGAATGAATGAATTTTGGAATTTTAGAATTTTCTTTGTTCTAGGTCTATTTTGTCCTTCCCCGTTCTAGGTCCTACAAATTTTTGAAATGGCGCAAAAACCGAAGACATAGCTCATTGCATCATAGTTGTTTGCATTGAGGCAATTGCCGTCCTATTTATGCAAAATATTTTTTTCTCAGGTGCCAATTTTTAGAACTGCTCGATAAAATTCATTAAGGTAGCCGCTAATGCCACGCCTTTTTTGTTGCTGAAGATCCTCTGCGACTTTGTTTACCATGGCCTCGCCGCTGATTTCAGCATGTGTCTCGTATTTCTTTTAAACTCCACTACTTTTCTTTACAAATAGATTATTCCGTTAATAATAGATAAATTAGGATTCGTTGCATTCTCCTCTAGGTCCGCTGTTTTCAAATTCATATTCCCAGGAGAAAGGCGGTTGCCTGTCGATTCCGTTAGCTGTATATCAAACACCATTGTAGGTAAGTCCAACAATGTCATTTTGAGGACATTCTTCTGTATTTTCTTGCTGTTTGTTGTCGCTCATAGCCTTTCTTTCCTCCTGAAACACTGCTGCTTCATACAGACGCCATCGTCCGCTTTTGCATCAAATTCTTTATCTATGTTTGACGAAATGCTTTTGATTTTCAGCAACTAAACGCATCGAAGAGGGCCAATGTCAGCTTTGGTATTCAGTCTCGGAATTCACTCAAGTTTGTTCCTTTCATTTTTCTTTAGTGCTTTTGCAAGTTGAAAAGTTTGGTATAACCTTTTTCGGTTGAACTCTTTTACAATAGTTTTGTTAAGGACGTATGAGCTGTATCTTCAGTTTTTTGTCGTTGATCTTGTTTATCTCGATAAGAATGAGAAGAACTTCTTTTCTGAATTGATGTTTATTTTGATTCGATTGCCCCGGAAAATTAAGATTCGCTAAACTTCTCCGTCATCTTTCCCCATTGCACTCCAACAAACTTAATCTCTACCACTCTAACCAATTTCTTTTTATACAGAATGACGTCATTATTTCGCATGTACTTCCGTGGAGAGTCACAGATACGCCATTTTTGAAGTTCAACTTTATTTCGAGTGAGTGTCGTGCCTTCATTTCGTTTTCTGGAACAAATTTCTACCAAAATTGCGATCTACAATTTTGCCTCGCATATTTTTTTAATTTCTCAAGTCTTGTTCTGACTGCAATCCGTTTGGTTTTTAGGCGCAAACAAGTTGTTAGCGGGTGATGATGAGGGGTTTGTGTGGCTCTACGATTTGTCCAAAATTCATGGACAATTGCCAGATCCTGAAGAAAGGGACAGGAAAGGCCCCCTTGAACTTCGGCACTCGAAGGTGAATTAAAGTTATCACATTCAATGTTGTTGTGTTCCACTCAGTTATTTTTTAGGAGTTTGCGCGGAAAACATCATCACATTTATCTCGTCTGCTCTTTTCTTGTTCCGGATTTACCCTCTGGGTATAATCTTTGAATGAAGGTAGCAAATCAATTCTATGGATTTGCTTGTTTGAGTTTCAATTCAAAACAGTAGCTTTTAGCATAGTTTTCGTAATGAATTCTCATAAGATCAAGAAAAAAATATTGAAAATTTGCGAAGTGAGGCGCCATTTTACTGCATGAAACCGCTTGATCAAGATAGAAACCGATCAAACGCGTGTTCCATTTGCTCGTCGCTATAAGTACCCCTTTACATTTTTGTCCTCATGCAAAGTCTTATACTCTGACAAACGAGGAACAAATCTTCGACTTCGCGTCGCTTACATGAAGTAACTGGACTTCTAAGATGGCGGCATGCAACTTGAAATTCTTATTAACGAAACGTATGTTGGCGGCAAATTGAAAAAAACACTGAATAGCCGAATCATCCATTAGTGAAGTTCGGCAAGACCCGCCGTGCCACACTGCTTTTGCAGCACTTAAAGGCATTTGACTGAAGTTAAAGTGGCTTACCATCACTTGACCAACAGGGGCTGACCAATCAAATTGCGCACAGAGAAAAACATGTGAGCAGCTTCCGCCTTTCTGCAAATCTTTCTTTCTTACGCACGTGCTCTGATCAACTTGTCCGAAGTTATTTTTGGATTCACTGTACATACGCATGGCGAATGCCTTGAACGTAATCTTGCCATGATTGATTCGAATGTCGTGCTTCTCGGGTACTTAATTGACAAATTAAGTTCGGCATATAAAGCCCTGGTCACAAGATCCGACGTTTCGCCCAACATTTCGCCCAACATTTTTTTCGATGTTGGAAGGTCATCCAACGTTGTTGGTCAAACGATCCAACATTTCACCCAACATTTCGCCCAAAATTTTCTCGCGCAGATTGAAAATGGAATTGGTAGTAGGTAGCATTGATGTTGCTCAACAATAGTAGGCACACCAGACGCTCACGATGATGGCCGCGCATAACAATGGGCCACATTGCGATCCGAGAAAACGAAATCCGAATGCCGCCATAGCTATAAATGGTATCAATTGTAAGCAAAATCTAGAGTCGAAGCGAGAATCCAAGCGAGAGTCGAAGCGACCGAAATCAATCCGAAATGTCAACAACAATGCTGTGATTGAATTTTGGCGGTCTTTTACCGACTACGCGTGCGCAGAGCCAACAATGTTGGCTGAGGTGGTCAAACGATCCAACATTTTACCTAACACATCAGAACAAAAGAATTGTTGGACGTCGGCAGCCAACATTTTCAACCTCAGTTCAATTTCGTCCAACATCGAAATTTACAATGTTGGGTGCCCAGTTAATCTTAAATCATTAATCTCACATACGAGTGTTGAAATTCACTTCTCTGTTTTCTAAGATAGCCAAATTTTTGTACTCCTCAGTGTATTTTTGTATTTTCTTTCCAGTGCTTGCGATGCTCCAATCAGCTGGCAAGACTTTTTAATCACGTGTCTGCTGGCCAACAAATGAAGTTTATTGTAGCAGTATCTGATACAAATGTCGTCGCAATTTGGAAACGAGACCAAGCCTCGCGCTCATGAAAAAGGAAAAACATTTGCCTGCACTGAAGATATGTGGGTAATTTCAAATGAAATCGTCATAACTGAATGTAATATTGTACCTTAACCTATCAGATTTTCAGGGAGTTGAGCTTACTTTTTTGACGTAATTCAGATATTGAACAATGCCAATTTTGTCCTCAACTATGCCAATATTTTAGGGTACAGATACTGTGATAGAACTTAAGAAGTTGGGTAAAACATATTTTTTGCCCCCTCTGGTTCAGTTCCAGAGCCCCGGCAAGCAAACCTCTCCATGACCTTTTTTCTGGGAACCATGACCTTTTTTCTTGGAACCATGACCTTTTTTCTGGGAACCATGACCTTTTTTCTTGGAACCATGACCTTTTTTCTTGGAACCATGACCTTTTTTCTTGGAACCATGACCTTTTTTCTGGGAACCATGAGATTCCAAAGCCAATGATAATTTTCAGAGCTATATGTTTTGTTGACTAATTTTGTTAAAAATTTGAGTATCTCTCAAATAGTTTTAATTACCTGCTGTAAATTATATCAACTTCCCATATTTTGTACACTTTTTTTACTTCTGAGCTAACACGGTGCTTGATAAAGTCGAAATTTGTTTCAGGGTTTTGTTAGATTATTTAGATTATTTTTTAACCAGAAGATTGTTTTAAAAAGTATTTAGAAGAAATGTTTATAGTTGTGTGAGTACCGTTTTATTAGTGATTTTTGCTTTGTAACGAACAGCGTCCTCGACCTTTCTTTCCCCATGTTTCAAGACGTTGAAGGATTTGTAAATATTGCTTTATTAGAAAAAGGAAAGGGCTAGTTTGTGACATATTATCAAGTTTTGGTATATTTTCTTTATGTAAATCACAAATCAAAAGAGTGTGCCTGAATAAATCTTTGTGCCTTGAGTCCGTCCGCAGGCTCTCCGAACCACAGCATCATATCTTGCCTTCTAACAGCGCCCTAGTTCCCACTGCCTTACTGTGGCTTACTTGCCCTTCTCTTTTCATGTTATCTTTATGTACCAGCCAATGATCTCGCACTTTGCAACATTAACCGCCCCCATCCCCTCCCCCCCCCTCTATCACAATCCTATTCACACCACACAATCCTCAAATTCTGATAACATAATTTTAACTGTAGATTTTAAGCTTTCCATATTTTATCAGTTGGATTTATAAGTTATATTTTGGAATGCGTGGGACAAATTCCTTTTAGCTAAGAACTTAAATTGTTTCTTTTTTCTGTCATTTTTTCCACAGTGTACTTCGGCGTTAATTGTACAATTATGTAGATAGCGTTTTAGTCTTGTGTTTAATATCGTCCTTATTTTACGATAAGTTGTAGATGCGGATATTTGTGTTCAAGTTGACAACCTCCTTTTCATTTTGCCTCCTCTGAGATTGCCCTATCCACATTTCTTACAATTATCGCTCATTAAAGTGCAATCATTTTTCGACCAGATCAATCGGTTTTACACGCGTTTCTTTAAAATTCATTGAAAATTGGCCAATTCAAGAAGATTGTTTGGAAAGAGAATTATTCTCTTCCCTCCCCCTTGCCAGCCCCTCTTCCCCACAATTCATCTGCCTCATGCAGATTGTGCTGCAGCAATTCGTTGTCAATTCACCTTCCAGCATCAGCCTGGGTTGTCATCATTTCTCAACGGCTTCTCGGTTTGTCAATTCCTTGAGTTCGTTTAAGGAAATTCTGTGCCCAATCCTGATTGTTCTTTAATTGGGTCAAATCTCGAATCCAACTGGTTTTTTGGCGTGTCTGTCCGAATCTATTATTTATATGCATTTTGTTAATCAGTGATTGCTTGCCACAAAGGCCCAGTTGTGGAGACGAGCGACGGCCTGCTATTGCACCAATGCGGCCACCCGTGTGTTTTATGCTATTTTTTATCAGTTCACCTAATCGTTGTTTGTGCTACGAACCACGGTGCTAGGAGCTCTTATCATTTATAGGTTTCAAATTATTAAACTAATATATCTTATCATGTTCAAATTTCAACGATTTGCCACAAATTGCAGGCGTAAATCACTTAACTGTCCTAGAAGTAATCGCAATTTCAATAAGCCTGTGCGTGTTCTTTATTCATATAAACGGATGTTGTGTTTTCTTTACAATCTTTTAACTTGAAAGGCCAACATGATTTTTCCCAAAATTGTCAAAGACAAAAATCTTTTGACATATATTTAATTTGCTTGAGAGGCACAAAATACTAGCGTTCTATTTGCTGAAAAGTAAATTTGGGCGTTGCCACGCTTGTTTATTGAGCTGATGCCAAATTCACGGTATTTTTGTATCGGTAATCCACACAACAACTGCAGTTACACCATAGCCTGCGCAGGACCCAATTCGAAGTGGCTGGTCTCGTGAGGTGACCTGTTTTGCAATTCTTGTTTCACAATATTGCCCGTATATCCATGAATTTGGCTTTGGGAGATGATGGTTTGTTACGCAATGGGGTTAGCATCGCTAGATGGTTAGTTTCACAAAATGGTTTGTTCCTTAATTGGGTGGATTGCTTGACTTGCGAGATTGCTAGTTTTGCGATTATTTGCGATTGTTCAAACCCTGTGGTAAAGAGCTCACGGACTTCTCTTAGCAATCATTATCCTCTGGTCTTTGAAACAGCGCGGTTTGTTATGCAGGGCAACGAATGGGCGGAAACAGTCGCTCAATACAACTACCCGTAGCAATAGGAGGCTGATTTTGAAATTTACTGGTTTGCCTCCAATATATTTGATACGCATCCTTTGGCGCACAATAGAATTGATTGGCATGGAATGTGGAAAAATGCGTGTTTTTGTTGATGTTGGACGTTGGAGCAAGAAATTACCGAAGTAGGCAAGGTCAACTTGACCATTGCACAGTTTTGTGTCGTCAAAGGTAATGGGAACTTGCTTTTGTTGATTCACAAACGAGAGATAGCAAATTTGCAGGCCTTATTGCTGTTGCAATGAACTAAATGCATTTGAAGCACACATCTTGTGAAGTCTGGCTTTGTCTTGCAGCTGAAAAGTTTATTTATTCACCTCAAGCGACATCGCTTTGCTAATGTTTCCCGTCGACTCGCTGGATTATAAATGCAGGTACAGAAAGGCCTTTGTCAGGGAAATGTTGTGGTTGAAGTAGTGAAACAGATATGCAGAGAGAAACTTGGGTTAGGCAGGAAAATTGAACCGGGCAGATGTGCAGAACAGTGCCAGTTTGAATGTTTGAACTGTGTTCGTATCTATGGAGATTCAAATACCGAGTTCGGTCACGAATCCGGAAAAGATTTACTACCGGGAAGTGCTGCTGAAGAAGGAAGCTTCACGCGTTTGGACGGAGTATTATGCGGTGCTCTGTGACAAATATTTGGTTTTTAACAGGAAAGATCCCCGGACCGGAAAGTTTATTGAGAATAACTGCACAATGTTGGAACTTACGACCGATGCAACTGTTGGATATTTGCGGAAAACATGTTATCGATTTCCATTTTACTTGAAAATGGGAAAACTAAACTACCACTTTAAATGTGAAACTAACTTTCAACGGTATCGTTGGGTTTGCACGCTTCGTCTTGCGATTGCGCGAAAACCTCCAGAGCCACCCCCAAAGTTCGTTCCTACTCGATACTGTAGAGGAAAATTAGCGAGAAAAGAAGACAGGTTGGCGTCAAAGGGCTCTAGGGATAACCACCCTCCTAGGGGACAGCACTCTGCACGGGCGAACGGGCATCTAAATGGACGCTGCGCGCAGTCAAGTGAGAATCTATCTGGGTCGGAAGACGAAGGAGCGTTGAGCCATTCGTCGCATGCAGTGCGGCTTCAGCAAGATAAAGACTCGTTGCTGCTCACCAATAAATCTGCCATTAGGGAGGAGAAGCCTGCAGCTCTGTTTGAAACCAGAGTACGCAAGTTGTCTTTTGCAGATAACGACCTGGAAATTGAAGATTTAGATGAAACTGAGCAGGCGGAAAATACGGGGAGTGATATAGGTGGAATCTACAGGAGAAATACTCGAGTACAACGCACAACGAGTAATGGAAGCAACAATAGTCAGGGGAAAAAGAAAACTGTTTCGATAAATGAATGTCCGACTGACATGGAGAAAGAACACAGTACGAGAACTAGTCGCAGTGAAGACAATTTAGATAGCGGGATGTCAGAAATTCCTGGAACTCTGGCCGAAGAATCGCCTAGACACCTGGCTAAGGCCTATCGCGTTTACCCGGATAATGTCAAGTCACATAGTTGGACCTCGCTGGAGGTGATGCGCAAAAGTACTGTTCCTAGGAGAGAGAATTCGGCCCCGCCCGCAACCAGAAGAGAAAGGAGGCTAAGAAAGAACCTTGTAGAAAAATTTCAATCGGAAACATAGCAGAGAAATAAATACCGACGCGATGACTGATTTTTGAAGAATTATTTACTGCTATTTTGCAAATGGTTTTTATGGCTCTAACTGGATCCCAATTTTGCTCATATTATCATGTTATTTATAAGCAAATGAGAAAAAAATCAATTTTCTACCTGATCCACATCTATGCAATTATATGTTGATAAATAACTTCTTCTATCGTGTTTACGAAAAAAAATATTTGTAATATTCTATAGTTTACGTATTCTGGCTTCTAGTTTTTTCTAAAGACCAATTTTTTCCTGATATTTCGAAAATTGGAAGTTTCCTTTCATCAGGCTTTTCTTTAACTTCTTTCTCGCGGGTACAAACACCCATTCTTAAAGATACAGATCCCCTTTTCAAGAATGCAGAAAACCTTTTCCAAGGGTACTAACACCCCTTTCAAAGGATACTGACACCCTTCAACTAGGATACAAGTACCCCTTTCCTAGGACGAGGACACGCATAACCAAGGGTACAGACACCTCTTTCAGGGATACAGACACCCTTTTCCAAGGATTCAGACCCCCTTTCCTAAGAATAAGACACCCCTTTCCTATGGATCCAAACAGCTATTTTTCATATTCCCCGAAGTATACAACACCCCTTTCCCAAAATATAGACAGTCACTCCCTTAGATACAAACATCCCTTCTCATGGATAAAAACAACCATCTCCAATTCCCCCTGGTTACAGGCAATTATTTCCCCTTGATACAGAAAGCCCTCCACCCTGCATGCACCTCTATCCGTAGATTCAAAAAGTTACCAATCTGACAAAAAATTCCCCTCGAAGCAGACATTTGGCTCACTTAACACAAAATAGATTGTCACTCGAGGATGAGAATATAAAAATGTCATCAATTTTGAATGACATCAATAAAGAAAACATAAAGATAGCTTCCCGTCATTCAACAGGAAAAAGTTTTGCTCGAATAAAAAGAAAGAAAACCATTCTCAAACTATGATTTTGAAACGTCTTTTGTGATTGATTTTGAAGCTTCAATTGGTGCATTTTCTCCAAACGTGTAAAAATATTTTTGGAATTTAATTGTCAATGACTTAGGTATCCAAAATCCTCCAATCTTTGTTTATTTCTATCTTGCTAATTCATTGGTCGGCCTACTGTTCAGTTTTAGCTATTCTCGTCAAAAAATTGCTTATGAGTTGAAAACGAAAATAAATTGAGCGCTGAAGACGAAAAATATTAAACATTGAAGTTGAATAAAACGTTCACATGGTATAGCACGTTCACACTAACCCATTCTCGTTTAAAAGTAAATTTTGACAGCGCTTCATGTTCAGGTTTTGCCTACCTTTCCTTGCGTTTCGGTAGTTGCATGCGGCAAAAAAAGCAGGGAGATTAAACGTAACAAAGAAGCAATTAATTCTATATTGTATATGCCAATAGAACAAGCTAGGGTTTCTTGATATAAACATACTTGCAATAAGCTTTATTCAGTCGTGTAATAAATTAATCCTATAAAGTTTTTCAATAAATTTTGAGATTGCTCCTCTTACAGTGCTCTGCACTCTGCAATACTCTATATGAAATCAAACTTAATTTGTTGAAGTGATAAAACACTAAGACCAAGTGAAGATTATGCAGATTAGGTGTCCGTTAAGTGCTCTTTTAAGTTGTCCGTGTGCCATCTAGATTCTGCAGGTTGCTTCTTAAATAGCTGATTCACTAACTACTGCAATGTTTGTGTTGATTCCAATGAAAGTCTCATTCCCAATAGAGTTAAACCAGTTTGCCTTTTAACCTGCTCGATTTCCGCTTTTTACAGTCATGTTGACAATCGACCCCCGAGCAAGGCCCACTGCCAGAACTCAAACTCGAACATTCATCCGAAGACTGCTGTGAATGCGACGACTTGAAAGACGGGGGCTCATGTTGAGGAGACAGGTGTTCTCTTGGATAGAAAGAAGACCCATCTGAACGTGGCCTTCTTTCAAGAGACCTCCTTTCCAAACTAAACCTCCTTTCTGTGAAATGGCTAGAAGACGAGGACGTTGGACGTGAAGCCAATCGAGCTGAATTTGATCTTGTTAGGTTAGTAACAGTGTACTTGGCAACTGGGCGATCATAATCAAAAGAATAGCGACCTTTGCTCTTGTGCCTCGGCGATGTGGCTGGGTTATGGATGAGCGAGGGTGAGCCATCCCCCCGTCTGACGTTCATATCGTGCTGATTTTTGATGGCGAACGTGGCTTCTTGCAGCGAAATATTTCTTGCTTCTTTGGAGTAAACCCCCTTGAAACCAGGTGAAACCATTCTACTTCGTTCGAATTCGTCGTCAGATGCGAAAGACGTATCCGACATTTCGCATGATGCGTAATTACAATCGCACTCCTCATCAGAACACAAATATGTTGACGCGCCTGACACAGACTCCATTGCACATATCTCACAATCATGTGGGTACTGCTCATGTAACATCATTTGTGGATACCCGAAGTGCTTGGGCGAGTGCACTGAAACCAGCGGTCTTTCGTCACTGCTCGCTGTCATTGGGTCAGATTCGCCTCTATATGTTCGCCTGATTTGCTGATACTCGACATTGCGACGCCGTAGCTTCTCGTTTTCATAAGAAGGTGCCTGTGGCGGCGTACGACTTGCCGGCGTTTTTGTGTAAGGCTTTCCGTCAATCATGTTGTTAAATTTCGAGCGCCATTGGTCTTCATTTGTCAGACTCTGTTGCACCGACATCAGCTCCATTTTCAATTCTCGCACAACGGATTGCAAATAGTTGTTTTCCTTCTCCTTGCTCTGCAGTTTTCTCGAGACATCTTCTGATTCATCTTGCCCTATACTGTTACTGCGGATTTTCAAGTCTTTTGCTTCACAAAACTTTGCTTGGGATGTTTTCAGTTCGATTTCTCTTACAACAAGCAATTGCTCCTTTTTAGTCTTGGGAGTCTCCTCATTGTCATGCTCTTCTTCAGGGATTGGCTGTTCTCTTGTAGATAGAAATTGCGTCACTCCTTCGATTTTGTTCTGAAGTGACTTTATTCTGTCCTCGTTATTGCAGTGCACGTTCCGAATGTCCTCCAGACTCGATCTCAACCGCCTCAGCTCCGATTCTTTTCTCTCGATTTCTGATCGCGCACTTTCTGTGCTGCTCAATTCGCCAGCGTCACCTTCCCGATCAACCTGTGACCTCAGTTTCTCTTTCAGCAACTCTAGCTCCTCCTCCCTCTGAGCTAATTCCTTCGATGATTTCTCGTAATCTGATTTCATCGTCAAAAGCTGATCTCCCAACACAGTGCTTGATTTGTCAAGTCTTTTCACCTTTAAAAGATGTCAATGATTACATTTGAGTCATTCGGTGTGAAGGGAAACATTTATTAACGTCAAAAGTAGGCCGCTGCAATTGCAATGGTTTTTCGACTAGCAAATCTAAGAGATCAATCGACTAAATGATTACTTCTGCCTTTAATTCTTTACTTGGAAATCAGAATTTCAAAATTTGAGAAACGTTCATTCTTAGCATGCATACAAAAAATCAGATTTTTTATTCAAGCAAAAAATAATGATTATATTTGAGTCCTGTTGAAAGTAAGAACGGCAACTAATAGAATAATGAAATAATCAAACGAGGCAAGTTCTTGTCAACAAAATTGCAATACCCCCTCCATTCACTCCCCCCCTTCCCACCCAAATCGTCTTGGCCGTTGGAAACTTTGAAATAAAAAACTTTGGCAACTAAGATCTTTCATTAAGATCTAAGGTCTTTCATTTAACCTTACCTCATCTTGAAGCTTTCCCAAATCAAAATCCTTTTCTTGTAGCTCGGAAATCAGCTGCTGTTTTTCCATCTTGATAAACTGGAGATCCTCTCGAAGAGCTTCTAGTTCGTTATTTCGCTTATTAATCAATTGCTTTAACGCATTCATCTGCAAGTTCATTGTTCCATTTTCTTCAACCTCTTTCATCCCTTCAATATTTTCAAAACTGTTTGTTGACGGCGTCCTAGCGAGCTCTGCATTCGTAATCAAGCTTTGCAACCTCGTTGTCAATGCATCCACCGATTGGTTCATTCGCTTCAAAATTTCGCAAAGTCCTCTGTGCTGAGGGTCTTTTATCTTAGCCTCTATTTCACTTTTTGTGATGATATCAGTCTCTCCTCTGATCTTTACTAGCTCTAATGTTCCTACAGCTGCTTCCAACGCCATTTGATTGGCTCTGAATGTTTCGCGCACGTAATGCAGTAGGCCTTCATTAGATTTGTCCATTGAATCCTGTACTGGCTCTTTGTTGCTAGGCAACAACATTATGATACAATTCTTCTCAGACACGCTTTCGAGCATTGCCTCTAATTGCTTAGTTGATGCAATTACATACTTCAGAATAATTTCCTTGAGATTTTTAAATTTATCGTCATTTTCATTTTGACTTGGTGCTTCACAAATCTTTTTATAGTCTTTCAAGATCCACGAGAGCCACATTTTTGTTTGTTTTAACATGGCGATTTGGTTGCTACTCGTTTCATTGCTAATTTCGGCACTTTCTGAGCCAACTTTTGTTTTCGCAACCAACAAATATATATCAGTCATAAGTTTTTTTGTTTCTTGCAAATGTTGTCTTGTTGACTTTTTAACCGTCGCTAGAAACTCGAAGATTGACTCTAATTCTTCTGAGTTGATTTCTTCTTCATTAGTAAAATCTTTCTTTATCAGCCCATCCAACATTTTGGCTGTTTCTGCTCTGTCTTTTTCGCTTACGACGTCACCAGCCCATTCTTTGAGTTGCTTCAAAACTTGACGCACAATACCATCGAGTTGCGAAGCTCGATGAAGAGACTTTTCCAAGAACTTCTCATTAATATCAAACTCGGCTTGCAAATGTGAGCTTGTTGTCTCTCCAGCTCTTCCATCCTTCATTATATCTTTCAACTTCTCTTCAACCTTTCTTTCCGCTTCAAGAAGATGTTCAATCCTGAGTTTCTTTTCTTTCAATTCTGCTTCTAACTGTTTCTTGCTCGATTTCATCTTTCCTAACTCATTCTTCAATTTCTGATTATCATTCGTTAGCTGAAATATCTGATCTTCCAAATCCTTATTCACAATGTCAATATTCCTAAACTCGTTTTTGCATTCGCTAAAAGAATCTTCTTTCTCGTGCAAAAGTGTCTTCAATTCTTCATTTTCCTTGGAGCAATGCTCAAGTTCTCTGCTTTGCTCCTGGAATTCTCTTTTCAACTTCATTTGCTGTCTCTCCAGCAGATCGCATTTTTCCTCCATAACTTCAATAGACTTTAAAGCATTGGCCAATTTTTTTCCTGTTTCTTGTTGCTTCTCGAAAATCGAATCCCGTTCTAACTGTATCCGCGATATTTCAGCAAACAATTTCTCGTTTTCAATGCTTAAATTTGAGCAAAACTCCTTGAAATCTTCCTTCCCCCCTTTCATACCTCCAATTTGCAGCTCAAGTCCTTCCTTCTCCTGTGTCAACATGTGTACTCGACTCTGCAGCGATATCACCTCATCCCGTGATATTTTCATTTTACTCTCTTCTTGCTCCAGTTTTCTTCTTAAATACTCATTTTCAGCCTCTGCACTCTCCATTTTCTGCTGTGACGCTTTGAGCTTTGCGTGTATTTCATCCGCTGAATCTTTCACCTCGTGCAATTCATCTTCATTTGTGATTGTACGTTGATATACTTCTGCAAGACCTTCCTTTGCATTAATGCACAAATGCTTTGCTGACTTGATGCCTTTGACCATGTATGCCACCTCAAAGGCCTCTAGGCAATCATCATGTGATGCCTTTCCTGGCATTATCGACCTTTTCATGTAATCAAACCAGTTCCTTTCCTCTTCATTAACATCACTCACAACAACACTCCTTTCTTTCAATAAATCCTCACTTTGCAGTTCCAGATATTTTATTCTGCTATTTTTCTCCGTTAATTCTTTCTCTAATTCTTGCAAATGACTTTCTAGAGTTTCCATTCTTTTATTTTCGATATTATTACCCAATTGATGCGCTGTTTCTATTATATCCTTTGACAGAATGTCATCAAACTTAAGTGAAGACAACAACTTGTCGATCTGTGCCCAATCATCTTTCGTTGCTGATTCGATAGTTTGCTGCACGTTGCCATTATTAGGAATTGCTGTCAGCTTTTTCTTTATGTTGTTTATCTTGGCACGAACGTTATCTTTGAAACTGCTGATTTCACCCTTCAATCCGTTCATCTTTTGCAACTGAACTGATAGATCCGAGTTAGCTGATGTCAATGACTGAATCTCGGATAGGCTCGATTGCACGGCCTGGCTAAACTGGCCTTGCAATCTAGAAATAGATTTCTCTAATCCTTGGTTCTCATCTCGCAGCCTAGTCTTTTCATCTGTGATCCTATTGATCGACTTCTTGAGCGAGCTTATCTCGCGACATTTCGACACCCAGTTAGCCTTTAATCCTTCCCACGATTCATCAAAGCTTTTCTTATCCTTCCTAAAGAGCTCCTTTATCCTTCCGGGTAAATTAGCACTTTGCGACTTAAGCTTCTCTTCCAATTCGCCAAGCGTCTCGTCCAAAGTCTGAATCGATTTCATAACAATCAGCCACTGATTGGTATTCGGGTTGAATGATCTCTCTTCGCTGGCGCTCGGCACGAAGCCTCGCATCGGTGATTCCATCTTTCTACGAAAAACCGTGAAAAATCAAATTCATGCACGAGCATTCATTTCGAATAAAAATAAACAACAATTCAAATGACTATGACAAAAGCGTTCAAGGAAAAATAAAAGGAGATTATCTAAGTTCTTGTCTTGTTATAATGGAAAAAACCAAATATGTTTTGATCTTAACATTGGCATCAATACTTCCATCATTTGTGACAAATTTGCGTTATTGCTTAAATCGAGATATTTCTCAGGCCTTGAAATGAAAGTGCTGGTATCAAAACTTTTCTTTGAACAAAACTTTTTGAGGCTACACAAGCGAATATTGGTCAAGGCTGTTTAATAAAAATCGCACCATCAATAATTCAGGCTGGATTTCAGAAATGCTGAAAGAAACTGCAATCAAATATTTGATGATTTTACGTCTTGTAAAAAGGAAACATTCAATTTTGATTTAAGGAGGCATTGCGCAAAAACATTTAGATGCAGGTGTTGATGAAGAGCATCCCTTGACAGGAAAGCTGAAGTCACAAAGCTCTTTTATTTTGTATTCAGGCCTAAGGCCATTTCTATGTTCTGCTTGGCCCTCAGCGTATGTTTATCGAAAATTAGGCGATGTTACATTCACGCATTCGGTAGAAGTGCAGTTCATTTTGATATTCTTAGTTAAACCTCTGCTTGCCTTAAAATGAGCAAACCGAACCAAACCGACTTCTTTCTCAAAGGGCCTAGTTTGCTTGCTCTAAGTTCCTAAGGATAATTCAATTCAGTTTAATTTTACAAAAGTCCTTCTTTATGCTTCACTTCGCTCAAGAAACCCATGCTGGCGATGAACAAATCGAGAATGAGAATATCGATGGACGTCCCTATTACTTCATTTAGGATGCACATATGGTGCTTAGCAAGCAAAATATGAACGTTATAGAGAATTTCCGGAATTGACCCGCTCTACAACATTTTTGAAGACTATTTGCCCATCATTATATGACAACAACATCAATTATGAAAGTAGAGTTACGTTAAAAGAAGCAGTTTCCTTTGCCTAATTTACCTCCGATTCTTTTCTGGAGGAGACTTCTACTTATAAGAACTCTTTGCATGCTGGAAGTATGTAAAGACCCCTTCATCCGTTGTTAGACACTTTTCTTTAATGGAAAATTGTAAGTGCTGCCTATCAAGACATTTGCTTGGGAGATTTTGCTTTTGAAAATGCGTCAAGCTTTGATACGATGATATGATATTCTGTGCTAGAAATGGGATAACATCCATTTTAAGCCTTGCTTCACTAACAATTCTTGCCCGTCTTAACAAAGGAAGAAATAAATTACAGCGATTAAAATGCAAACACCCGCCAGAGGTTATTAAGAAGAGAATAATGATCACTGTGCGCAGATGCTCTCAAATGGCTTCGAAAAACTCCAAATGCAGAAAATCGTTCTTACCTTTTTGCAGCTGGAATTTAATTAGTCGCTTTTTCATGTAGTAGTTCACCTTGGCATCACGTCATGCAGTGATCTGTAGTTAGAGCAAAAACTGAAGTTATGATTTATGAATAAGATTGAAGGCAAACGCAGTTGCACGCTGGTTTGTGGCGAAGTGCGTTGCGAGAGACAGGACAGGAAAATGTAATCATCAAAGATCCTTATTCATAGACGTAAAAACTACCTGTTCCTATTCATTATCTGTTGAATTAATGAAAGTGTCTATTAAGACAGTCAATAACATGTTTACAAGGAGCTGCTCTTGATTGGGTCTCACAATCGCCGGCTCATTGCGTTCAGTGAGGGCAATATGATAACATTAATTAAAAATCATTTTGCAAGAGGCGTTGTCACCTACAAGAGACTGCTTGGGTCAGCAAATGTTTTCGATTGCAAATTTGACTGCAAATGAACATTCCTTTGTTATGATGCTCAAGGCATTTCATGGTCCGCTATGGAAGGGGACCAGGCGCAAGAGCCAACCCTAGCAATATCTTGTAAGAAGAATTACGCCTTTTTAACACCTAAAATTTTCGATACACAAAGCACTTTCTTCTCAAAATTAATTATTTTTTAATAGACATGGCAAAAGTTCTTAGAAGTGACGCATGAAATGTACTGCTAAATTGTATTAATTTGAACTGTTTCGCTTAACTGAGGGGGTTCTGTAACAGTAGGGGGGGGTAAAATCGAGGGGGTGTTAAATTTGAAATTTAGGATGAGTTTATGATACTAGTAGATAGCCATGTAATTTTGTGTTGAGAAGAACGAATATCCCAAGTTTGAAACTCAAATCGATAAAATCTTTTAAAAAACAGCAAAGCAGTTATATTCACTAAAGCGACTAGCAAAGCTTATCGGGGAAAAAGTAAAAAAAGATAATTACAAATTATTTTATATAATGTGATTTTAGATATTGCCCATTAATGTGGATGTTGTGTAGCAAAGGAGGATAGAATGAACTAGAAGAAATAAAAAGGACAGCGTTACGACCAGTGCATTCTGGGTATTCACTCGCCTATAAGGATCTAATTGCCTCCTCGAAGGAAACTGCGATCCATACACAATCAATTAGAGTTTTAGCATCTGAAGTATAAAAAACTCTCAACAATCTAAACCCTATTTTCGTGAAGGACTAAATTTCGCTAAAACTAACAAGTCGCAAATTTTGAAGAAAAAATTCTGTTTTGATACCAAAGGTTAGAGCTACCAATTATGAATATGACCACTCAAATTTGAAGGATCAAAAATCTGGAACTCACTTCCAGATGAAATTAAAACAGCCGAAAGTTAAAAAAATTGAAAGTCTAATTAAAACTCTGTTTCATGAAAATAAATTCAGGTGTTCTTTGGCAGTAAATTAACCGCATAAGGCAGTCCGCATAAGGCAGTCCGCATAAGGCAGTCCGCATAAGGCAGTCAGCATAAGGCAGTCAGCATAAGGCAGTCCGCATAAGGCAGTCCGCATAAGGCAGTCCGCATAAGGCAGTCCGCATAAGGCAGTCCGCATAAGGCAGTCCTTGAAGCGGCTTCATGTTGGTCTGGATTAATTTTTTTCCATTATTGTAACAACTAACATTAAATTGATCATATAAGCAGTGATATCGCGAAAAAATCGAACTTTATGAAATCCCGTTGGAAAAAGATTCTGAAAACACTTTGAGTATAAATGGGATAAGGAAGCATCACATGATAATAATAATAAGATAATAAGAATTAAAAAGATATTAATAATAATAATAATAATAAAACGAATATCTATACAGGATAAACACTTAAATGATATTCAGAGAAAATTTATTACATTAAAAACGTTGATAAAACTTACAAGAATAGGATCTATAACTATGTTTTTAGTTCCTAACTTTGATTTTAAGCTTTAATTGCTTTTGATATTAAACATTAATTACTTTGGGGCGTTTGAGCGAGGATTCACGGTAATTGCAAAGGATCATGATATGTGACGTTTTTCGTCATGCTTTGCTTACATTTGCAACGAGTTATGTCTGTCTTCTGCAATAGAAAGTTATATTGACGTTAAATTGCTGTTAGGTATTTCCGATAATTCCACATTGTCAATAGCAAGGCATGCTTCTATGAAAATACATTAGCCTTGCGTTTAAGGAGCTTTATATAGGTCTTGTAGCCATCTCTCTCTTGGCTTTTTCTGCTAACATAGCAAGGCCAAAGGTCTTAAAAGAGAGGCCTGGCCTCGTGTGCAACCAGTAAATTACTGATTATCCTAGATGGCGATGCTGAAGATATAATGATAAATGCAGCCTAAGTCTTTGTAACTTCAGCTGTTCAACATGAATAACGAGGAGTCAGCCTTTCAATATCGTAAGCAACAACATTGGTTAGCAATAGTATGACTTTACCCGTATAAGCTTTTCTTGCGTGATAATCTCATATAAGCTTTGCATATGAAAACTCATAAAATCGGCTAAGACACACCAGTTTAGAAAAGAACCGAGCCCCGACTGGCATGAGCGTCTGTAAAAACATTTTATCATATTTTCCTTTCACATTTACATAAACGGCCAGCAAGAGTGAGCAGAGGTCTTTACAGTGCACCTTTGAAAGATAAAACTGTTCTGTGATAGTTTCACGTCTACAGAATTGAATATTTCCTTTCAACAGATGTAGCCAGTAATTGCAATTAGAGATAACAAAACAATATCTTTTCATGAAATCGTTAAAAGAAAGATCGTCACCAGATTCCCTGCTTGTGAAACAACTCAAATTACATCTTACCGGGCATTGTTTTGCGGTTGACACTCTACCGAGCCGGCCTAGGCGTATCGATTGGAGTGTTATTGCTTCAGCCGTTATTCTTGCAATATAACAAATTGGTTTGGATAAGCGCTGCAGTCAAGACTCTTTCAGGGAAAGGCCAGACAACACCTGCTGCCTAAGAATTTCAAGGATTAATTCTTAAAAATCTGCAACACTGTTGAATAATTAAAGATCAAAGACACATCAGTATCCATACTGTTTGAGGAAAGCCTTTGAATTTGATTGTAAGCAGTCGTGGCTACTTTGGCAAAAAGGGATTATAATCGCACTGTTTCATTCACTGGTTTCATGGGTTAGTGACGTAAGCAGCAGAAATGGCTTTGAGAAATGAAGTCAAACGTAATTATAGAACCGAGTTAATCAGTCGTTAACACGGCCAGCACAAAGGGGCAGTGAAGGGGCCATGTACCCTACATTCTTGAACAAAGTATGAAATGGTATTGAAAAAAGGAAAATTTTACAACATATTAAAAGCTTTTTCGTCTGACACTCAACAGAGTATAAAACGTCACAATAAGGTTCTGAAAGACGAAAATGGATAAAATATACCCAGTTGTGGATCCAAATAGGTCAATCAGAAAAAAATGAAATGCTTGCTTTTTACAAAGCCATTTTAAAATTTTTTTACCGCCGAAATACCTTTTTAACAATATTCGTATTGTATTGTCATTGTGCTCCTTAACCTACTATCAAGCACATATTAATTTCGAACAACAATTTAATTTCAATCACAAACAATTTTTTGAAGATTTGACGTTTTTATCTGCAAACAAAATCCAATCCAGGAGCTGCTTGAACCTGCCTACGACGTAAATTACTGTTTCGCCAGTCTCTCATAGCGTCGTATGTCAAGTAGACAGAGCTGTACGTAAGCTGTGTAGGCTTTTGTGTGAAGAACAAGACAGTTCTAAGTCGCAACTATGTCTTTCACACTTACCAACCGTCTTCTAATGCATCTTAGAACCATCTTGTTCTATACTCAAAGGCGTAAACAGCTCTACAGTTCAAAGGGTAAACCTACCTATAAATTAAGTTTGAAATATTTTTCGACGTTCCACAAGGCTCTGCACTCGAGCCTCTGCTTAAAAACTTACACGATACAATTTGCACCTGAGACGATGAGCGGCGCGGTAATGCCGCTGATGGCACCAAATCGTAAGCAACTGTCAAAATGCTCCTTTAAGAATTCTGAGGAGACCCATTTAGAAACAACCCAGGATACACTCAAAGCTTAGAAAGCAAAATAGATTAATTAAAGTTAGAAAAACCTTTTTCATGCAAAATAATTTTGAACTATGGATGAACAATGAGCAGGGATGATTCAACTCGTGATTGAAGATGTCAGGAAACTTCAAACAGTCTTTTGCCTTTATAGCGCGCCATCGCAGGGGATGTAAATAGTCCCAAAGGTGTTTTTCAAAAAAGCAGAAAAACAAAAAATATGAAACAAAAGTGGGTCTTCGTATACTGTAAACTTGAATTCTACGCTTTAAAAAGTAGGTCGAAAAACCGTGCAAATACGTTTTTCTACGAAGCAGTAAAAACTACTGAAATTCATAAAATTTTTAGATTGAAGAACGCAATCTTTACTCTTGATGTATGAAAATGTAATGAGTTTTGCGAAATAAAGCACAATAAATAATCTTTTCTATAAAATCTCATGAAATAAAGTATGGTCAGATTAGGATTTAGGATAAAAGAAAAAGGATGAGACCCGGAATTATTCTTTCGGCCTGATTTGAAGCTGACGATGCTTGGAATGGGATGCGGTGATAAATCCAGTATACTTATAATATGCTTAAATACTGCCTCGGTTACATACATTAATAAATGGGATTAATGAATGGCCGTAAATGTCTGTGAAGCAACAAGGTCAAGAACATAAAATTTTTAAATCTTAGAATACTATACTATTTGTTCTTTTATGTTATGTGGCCAAACCGTCAGTACACAGAGGTCGCATCATTAGCCCCAAAGGGGGGGGGGAGTCATTCGCGCAAGTGTTTGACGCTTTACTTGTTGTATTTCATCTGCTATAAATACGTCGTAACAGACGACTGAAGTTGCTTTTGCGTTGGATTTACTCTGTCACGAGTGAATGTGATCTAGGGGGAGGGGAGCAGTGATTTTTGGAGAGTAGAGGTGGTCAAGCAGTGACGTAGCCAGGGGTGGAAGATTGGAGAGGCAAAGTGGAGTCGGGGGAAGATTTGACTGACCACACCCCCAGATAGAAGTGGAGAAGCGCTAGAAGCTCCTCAGCTCCTCCGCTTCTCCACTTGGCTTTCTGTTTACACGCTTGAAATTTTAAGGCTACCAATGTACTTCCGTTTACATTCTGAATTGTGTCAGGCGAGGAAGCCTATGTGTAAAAACTGATGGGATTAAAAAAATTTTTGCGACCACACCCTTAAGATTAGCTTAAAATAAATTTCCGAATACTTTTATAGTCGTTTAAAATGTTTAACTTTCATTTGATATTCCACCCCCTTCCCCCAACCTGGGGTACTATTTTTATTGCAGATTTGCCTTTTCTCAGAAACCAACTTCCTGAGAACCGGGAGGCGGCTGTCCCCTCCCCACAATGGCGGCCTTAAAAATTCGTTAACAACATCATGAGTATATGCTGTAAAGGAAAATAGAAAGAAGTCCCGTGTTCTCAACACAGGTTCTTGATTTAGTAAAGTTAAGATGCATTAAAACGAAAGATTATTCACTGCTGCTGTAAAACTGTAACTTTGGATTTGTTGGAGAAGAGGCACCAAGTCATGAAAGGAAAGTTGGTAACCCCTTGAAAAGAAGAAAAATCTTGCCTTTAGTAAATGGTGATCACGATGATGATGATTGCAGTTTGAAAAACTCCAAAATATACAATTAATTATGTTTGAGAATGAAATATGACGTTGGTCAAGCGAGGAGAAGGGTGCTGGAGGCTGCCAGCCTCGTTCGGAAAACCCCCTCTTTCTGGAATTGACTTCGTGCGTAATTGGAGTATTTGGTTAATTGCTTTAATGAGTAATCTTGTTCGCAAACCAATCAAGGCAGCAGGGATCGCCTTAAAGCAGCTAACCTTTTCAAGTTTATTATGATTAAAGCGTTCTTCAAACGAGCCATTTGATGTAAATGCGCCCTTCCTTGCAGCAATGTTTGTCTGCTTTCAGTATTGCGACCTTATGCCTTGAAATTGAACAGGAAGCGCTAACCGTTAAAGACAATGAGAAGTTGTAAAGTGCTGGATTTGAATGAGCTCGTTTGAATGTTTACTTTCGGATTGCAAAAAACATCCTTAGGATGTTATTTAAACTGAGGTAATTTTCAAACTCTGTCTCCAACACGAATTAACGGAAACACCTGTTAAATATCAGCATTCAACCCATTTTGATGACAATTTCTTACCACTCCGTAAAAATTTACACTGCTCTGAGGACAATTTTTCATTCGTGGCAAGTGTTTTATCCCGTTTAGTTATTCAATAATTTTCTGGTTTACCAAAATATACCAACCAGCCTACAAAGAATAAATGACCTTGGAATTTTCACTTTGTACGCAAAACAAAAAACCACAAGACATTTCAGACTCAAAATAAATCATGTGTTAATGAAAATCTACGAATTCAAACTGCAAAATTAAGACACTTTAGATCCTTTGCTTTAAACTCACATGGGTGGCTTCGTTACCAAGTTCAACTGAAAAATAACTTTCTCATGAACAAAATGCTCAGTCAAGAATGATAGGATTTAGGCCTAAGCATGACTCAAGACAGGTCATTTTCGACCAAGCACCTGCATTCGCTCGTTTATGTAAAACATGAAACTTATTCCCTTCAAATTTTTGCCGGGAGCACATAAGTGTTTAATCACCAGCAAAATGTAGTTTTGTTATGTTAAACTACCAACAGGCGTCCGTAACCTATTTATTGAAACAGTGCGTTCTTACCTTCAGGATGATTCGCAAACGTTTTGATGTCTCTCAGCCTGATTATGCCGTCCTAATGAATATACCAGATTTTGTTTCCGAATGCTTGAATATCAAACAGTCTTGGTTCTTCTTATTGAAGCTTTATGTAGCGAGATGTCGACTCCGTTGTGTGCAAACCACAGGTAATATATGGGTTTCCATCCTAAAATATTTTGAAAAATGAACCTAACAATGGGGTTTTCTTTCAGAACAGTGGAAGGCTTCTGGTCAACAAAACAAAGAACGCCTTACCATGAGATAATCTCCTATCGATATGTTCTTTACTTTGAGATTTGTTTCTTTGTTTTCTTTTTGTTCGATCTTTGTTCAGTCGTCTTCAGTTCTGCTAAGTTTTCAATTCTTACCGCCCTTTCTAATGAATTTGATTGATGAAATCTTCCAAATGAAGGCGGTCTGTGCATAAGTTTTTCTCGATTTTGATACTCCCTAATTTTCCAGGATTCCTGCTAGTGCTACGATAAATGTCTTGCCAGCAAACTAACGACACAAGTTTTATTTCGTCTTTTGTATCTATCTATTGAAGGCTTAACGCATAACTGTTAAAAGGAAAATTAAACTAGAATTCATGCAGATAGGGCCAGAGAATCTGTGCAATAAATTTCAATAAAGCCCGGGAAGGGAATTTTCGTGGCCCTCGAGATGATTTGTACTCGTATTTGTACTTGTATTAGTTTCTACCTAGCATCCGAAGGTAGCTTTTTAGGACACTGAGGAGCTAATGCAGGGACGGATTTAGCGGGGGGAGTGTAGGGGGTGCGACACCTCCCAATATTTCTGTGTCGTTCGGTAAATTTTACTTCATTCGGTAAAAATCAATCGTTGGTACTCAGTAGTAACAAGGTAACGCCAAGATTTTACTTTATTTTTCTTATCAGAATTTATCTTCTTATCAGCAGCGTAACGGTGGGGAGGGATATTCTGAAAAGATTTTAAGCTAATCTCAAGGGCGTCGTCTTTTTTGCTCGCAGATGACCCTCCTGTATATCTTTAAAGGATGTTCAACAATTTCCCCACGTTTTGGGGTCTGTAAAGAAACATCCTTCACGTACTTGAGACAATCCCTATAAAATAACAGCTAAAATG
The DNA here is from genome assembly GCF_013076305.1 of Rhopilema esculentum. The sequence continues at coordinate 14,114,536 of NW_027019317.1, forward strand.
CTGAAGCAATCCAATCCATAAAAAACTGGGTTCTGAAATGCTTGTCGTGGATTTTGCTCCAAGGAAAACGGACTTGGCTTAAAACTTTGGAATACTGTTACACTGAATACTGTTGAATCTTTGAGGGACTGGGCGAAAGTTAACAAATGCAGCAACAACGAATCTTACTTGGCGCGCCCATGGCAGTTGAGCAGGGATAACGATCCCTATTTTGTCATATCTCAGTTGCTTGTGCACTGGGGGCCTATAAATTGGCGCTTACGTGTTTTAAAATGAATGGACTGAGCAAAAAGACCGATGCTAAACGTTGATTGGTGGCTAATTCCTTGCTAAGTATTTCCTTGCTAGAGTGATTTATCCAAACCCCGAATCACACCCTTTTTATTTTTCAATTTTGGTTGGTTTCTTAGTTTTCACTTTTGCACTTACGATTGTTACAGTTTTATCTATCGTTGCAAACTTTCTATTTAATAGATATATTTATAATTGTAGTGTTATTGAAATTGAAGAAAGATTTTCATTGTTCTTATTATCACTTTCGTATTCGCTTTTCTTTTTACCTTTGGCCTGCGAAAAGAAAAGGTTGGGAGATCAGGCCCACTCTCCAAAAAGGTAGCCTGTGTTCCAGACCCCTAACTTGAAAGTAGAGGTTCTGTGTAACCGAGAGCAAAATCGCATACGGGTATTGAATTGAATTGTTCGCATAATTATGTAGGAAGAATGTTCAGTGGGAATATTTTAGAATTCAAGATGGATCTACAGCGCGCTAAAAAGGATTTTCCTACTCAGTTTTTGAGTAGGATCTAAAGTGATATTCCCCGAAGTGCAAAAGAGCTTTTTTACCCTTTGTTTGTCAGTTTAAAGTGCATATGCAGCGAAATTTGCCATTCCAATATTTTAAAAGAAACCTATAGAATCCTTCGCCCTTCTTCTTATACAGAAAGCAGAATTCCGATAAGTTATATGGCTCTTTTTTTATTGAGTGTCAAAGTATGCATATTTTGCAGTTGCATTGCCGCTGTGACGTCACAGTGATGAGTCGAGGCGAAACCGTTTAGTCAGGCCTGTTAAATCGAGCCTAATTTACACGAGACAAACTTTTCGCGCGAAGCGAATTTTTTGCCACGAAAATTCAATTTACACTGGCAGAAATTTTATGCGAATTCGCTGCGAGTATTACAAAAGAATATAGCGACTGTCCGAACAGTGCTCTTATCAGAAAGCTTTAAATTTTCAATTTATCAAAAAGCGAGCAAAACAGCAAAAAGCGATACTGGATTAGAAAAATTTATTCAGGACGTCTTCAGAAGGGGGAATTCCATCTTTCGGTAAGAGAGATTTACGTTTACATTTATAAGACCAGGATAACTTCTTCAAATACTTTCAAAGGTCACCATCTAAGCTAGATGAAACTTTCAAGCCAGTTTCCGTCAATTTGAACTTTAAATGTTTGAATAATAATCTGATATCAATCCACATACATGGATTGTGTACAAGGAACAGGAAATGAATAATTACCAACCTATTTTAATGACGTTTTAAAGGCGAGAGTGTTTGAGAAAAAGAATGCGGAAAGACGTAGGCCATCTGAAACCAAAACTGAAGTCAGGTGTCTTCCAATGCTGTTCTGATTGGTTTATTTTACAAGGCGAAAAATTTCGCAGCGAAAAAGTAGGAACGGCTTTTACTTTTTCGCTGCGAATTCGCTGCGAATTTTCTAATCTCTACTTCTGCGCATATTTTTCGCGCATTCGCGGCGAAAATTTCGCTTCGCACGAAAAAATTCGTCTCTTGTAAATCAGGCTTAAATCACTTATTAGGTCGAATTGTGCAAATTGTGATACTAGCATGAAACTTTGGAACAATGGGCAGTTTAATACGCTGAAAAATATAGGATATGGATCCCAACTGAAAATTACCCCCTTCAGCTAATTTTAGCAGAGGCACTTTGCCCCAAGACTCTAGCGGCGATATTACGATATCTCTGCTGTAAGTAAGTACAATAGCATTAAACTTTGTAACAATTGACAATCTGATACGCTAAAAACGAAAGGATATAGACCCTAACTGAAATTTGCCCCCTTTTCTATTTATAGACTGGGGTACTTTGCCCTAGACCTTTATTGACGGATTTATCTCAGTCTCACTTTGGTAGAATAGCATGAAACTTTGCAATAAGGAACAGTTTGATATGCTTAAAAAGATAGGATATGGACCCCGACTGAAAATTGTCCCCTTTTTCTATTTTTAGAGTGCAAGATATGAATAAGAACTATATCACATCTTTGTCAGCGTATCAAACTGCCTTTTTATTGAGAATTTCCGCTCTCCGTTTATTGCCAATGGTAGAATTGACCAGTCTCAACCGGAGTACCCCAGTCTAAAAATAAAACTTGGGGGCAAGGTATGATTTGGGTCTATATCACATCTTTTTCTGCATGTCAAACTGTCTTAATATTGAGAATTCCAAGTTTCTATGACCTGGCGTTCTCCGTTTATGGCCAGGGGTCTGGACCAGAGTGCCCCAGTCTAAAAATAGAATTTAGGGGCATCATATGATTTGAGTTTATCTTTTTCGGCTCGTTAAACTGCCTTTGTATTGTGAATGCGCTAATTTATATTGTATATACGCTAATGGTATTTGGGGAAGTCTTCCTAAATCAAAATTGAATACACTCCAACATCTGCAGGACAAAGCACGCTCTATTATTGATAAGGCCAGTTTAAAAGACAACTGGTCTCATAACTGGCTGACCGTTGGGCACAGTGGCGGACTGGCAACCGTTTGACCAACCGGTAAAAGCAGCCAAAAGGGCGCCAATAGGTGCTAAAGTCACAAAACTTTAGGGCTTGTAACTTTAGGGCTCGGAAAAACTTTGCTTTAGCTGAGAATCAGTTTGTTGCAAGCATTGTCACAGGAAAGGAAACGGGGGATCGGGGGATGGCCCTCGGAAAATTTTTTGAAATCACCCTATTTAGAATGTCGGAACATGCCCCATGTTGAAAATCAAAGTTTTTTATTCCCAATTGGCATTGGCGTGAAGAAGATTCTCAGTCAAATTGACTTTATTTGAAACGTCTACACGGCTGACAAAATTTGTAGGTACCAAATGATGTATTGCCCTCAATTTTAGATACCAAATGATGATTTGTCAGCTAGCGAGACACTATCTTCCAAGATTTTACAAAGAAAGCAACTTCTCTGGCCTAGGAGACGAGATTCTTTTCGATTAAAATCGATCTCGAAATCCTTAGAAATTTGACGAAATACATGACCTAATTCTCATAAATTTTTAAGCTAATGAATTTGTTGCCCCTGCCTCCACGCTAGAGTTACAAATCATTTACAAAAGATATGATGCCAGTGCATCAGCGTGCGGAATTATTATCAGGTATTGAGCATATGCTTAAAACTATAGACTTGTCCGAAAAATATTTGATAACATATTTTGAACAAATGGATTTTAGAGTACATGCTGCCGTCTGTTTTGCGCAAATTGATGATTTTGCAGATTGAAGACTCCTTCTGTATGAGAGACTGTGCGTAGACATGGTAAAAAGAATAAGGAATTTCTTAAGAAAAGGCACAGTCTCTATTCCGGAACAAAAGTTTGAAGGAAGATTGGAATACTTTAATAGATAGTTGCAAATTTGAAACCAGTTTTTTTAAAACGGCTGGTTTAACTTTTTAAAGAAGGTTCGTACATGAGGACATGAATTCTCAACGAATCCCGTATAAAGTTTTTCAAAAAGTTGTCAAGATTTTTGGCTCCAATAAGTCTTAATTTCTTTTGGGCACAAAATTTCTGGTTGTAACGTACAAAAAGCATGATGCCTATGAGTTTTTAGTTGAATTGCAAAATAAAATAGCTTGCCACCATTAGGACGTTCAGAAAGTATTGTCCTCTATCGTACCTAGAACAGTTTTCACTATTAAGGGATAGTTTGTGGCTCAACCTATCTTTGATTACGTAATATGTGAACGTTCCCATACCCCATAGCCAACCCGTACCCGTTCCCATACCCGATAATTTTATCCAGTTTTAACCATTTTGATTGGAAAGAGTACAGGGTAGTGCTCAATTTATCTTTCCAAAGTGCGAGCCCTAAATTATTGGATATCAGGCACTAGGAATAGTTTGCTTTAGCCATAAGTCAAAAAACTAATATGGTTAGTCATAAGTCATGGGTTTCACAAAATTATTAGTCACCTCAATAGATATAGAATTAATTCAAGTATAGCGTACTTGCTTGAAAAATGGCTTTGAAAAAAGCAAACATTGTTGACATACTAAAAGCCTGTTCGTCTGAACCTCTTCAGAGTATAAAACGTCAGAATAAGGGTCAGAAAGAACAAGATGGAGAGTAAATACCAATTTCTGGATCGAATTTTCCATCTTGTTCTTTTGGACCCATATTCTGACGTTGTATGCTCTCAGAAGCTTCATACGAAAAAGATTTTAGTATGTTAAAGGGCCACTCCAGCCCAAAATTTTTATTTCAGAATACGATGTAATCAGACCTCCTGAAAACGAATCTGTTATTATTTTTTTCATATCTCTAACCGTTTTGTAGTTATTAGCGTTTGTAAAATGGTCATTGAGTTGAATTGTTTTTCAACCGTGTTATCGGAGATCTCCGGATTGACGTCACAGGCATTTTCGGCCTCGGTAAATTCGCGGCAAGTATCATCGGCTGTCCAAAGGGTCAACGAGAACGTTGCGAAATGGCAAACAAGGCCTAGCAGCGGCATGCTTTTTAGAAGGCCAGACTTTTATCTGGAATCGATATAAAGATAGAAGTATCGTCCATCAGTCTTGATATTCTAATCGAATATGGAAGTTTTTATCGCACGAATCTTTCTGACAGAGAAGTCAAATTGTCAAAGAAGGCCAGCGAGACAGAGACATGAGGATGTTGACAGACTTTCATGGAATGTTGCTTTTGAAGCAATTTATATTGGCAGGCCAGTTTTCTGATTTTAAAAAGAAGATTCGCGCTTTTTCATCAGCTCTTCCTTTAGTGCAACAGCTAAAAAAATCATCGCGCAATTAATTCGGGAGGAAAGACCAAAACAAAACCAGTATACCGGGAATGAAAGCTGTATGAATTGATACAACATATTCATTAGGATAAAGAGCTTCATATCAACATGACTATGACTTATTAGAAATAAACCAGGACAATCGAGGGCATGGACAAGAAAGTATACAAACTTTCAAGACAAGACTAAAATCCTACCATTAGTCATGAGTGAAACAACTTTTTCAAAAATTATAAATGTGTTTTTATACAAAAAAAAGGGATTTGAGATTATATTAATAATTCAACTTTTTCAATATACTTGTGTAAATATAATTTTTGTTTTTAACCTTTAAGCTATTACAGGGGCCTTTTCAGCTCCTTTAAGCTGTCAGAATTTCAACCTGCTATATTTATCAATAATAAATACATGTTTGTATTTAAATACTTGGCTACATTGAATTATATATTTAAATATCTATACAATCAGGCCAGTGAACTAGCTAGCAATTTGTAATTTCTATTGCACATGAGAAATGTTCTTATAAAAGTATCATGAAACAATAATCTATCTAATTTCTATAAATTACCTATATGTTGTTACTAGTTTGAAATAATAGTTCTGGATTTGCAAACTTTATATAGATATGACCAAATTATATATAAAATTTTGATAATTTGAAAAATAGTCTCCTTTGTAAAAATGTTAATACAAAAACAGAATAATGTGTTGACTGTTGAGGTCTTTGTGGTAACTCTTGCAGGGAAGAGAGGGGCAAGTTATCACTCCCCGAAGCCAGTAGCCAGATAACAGGATGCATGTAATCTCCAACCTCCATTTAGTATTTTTGGCAAGATCCTTTCTGCTGATCCATAAAAGAGTTTGTTACCATTTTTATGCCTAGAATAATAATGTTGACAGGGATAAATACTAACATACCAGTGACATTTACTTTAGAGTCATATTATAACATAAAATGATCAAAGAAATCAATACCTTGGACACTCGGGGGCATTCAGAGTATAGATAGATATTTAAAAGGATCCAAGAGATATTTAGGGGTGAAAGGGCAACCACTGTTACTATAGCAAATAGCTATAAAGATATTAATTTGAAGTAAAACAAAGATAAATTTAAATGATATAGGCCATGCTTATATGAATCAATGCTAGAATAGCAAAGGTAAATTTAACAAATATAAACAATTCTGCCTTTAAAACATTAGAATGAGGATATGACACATCTTTTTTCCAAAACCAAGGGTGTAAATTCCATGTTTTATCTTTGGGGTAGTAGATATTTTGCCCTGGATATTGATCTGGAAAATTTTGAAATTGTGCATCAATTTTATGATGAAATAGGCAGAACTCCAAAATTGAAGGCAGAACATGGTAGAACATGATGAAAAAGGGTTCAGGAGACAAACCCTGGAAAATTTTACACATCTATACCTCGGGCAAAGGTGTAGTGCACAGATCATTGGAAGGGATGTAGTGCTAGGAGGCTCAGGCCCCCTTGTTGGTACAAAAAAGTAGCAAACTTCTACTTTTGGTACTCTTTTATGTGACATTTTGCTTGAGAGCCCCTGTTGTACTTTTAATATAACCACATTTCTGACCATTTGGGGGGCAGTTCACAAGACTGGCTGTTAAAAAACTTATATTTAGAGGACGAAGTTTTTCTCAAAGCCCGGCAAATTGCGTTGCTTAGGGGGTGTGTGTCACACCTTCCCCAAACCCCCTCCAAACCTCTACACCCTGCAGTTTCGCCAAACGTTCAACATAGTAAAATGATAATAAGGATGAATTGTGACTTACGGGGAAGTTTCCATCTTGTGAATAGGGTTCTTCTTCTAATGCGTTAAGACATCAATTATTATTTAGCTCCCTGGAAATCCCTGAGATGACACGACGATAAGAAATGCCTTCGGTCAGAAATCCATTCACATCGGAAAATTCGTGAAGCATTCCATTTTGAAAAGCTTGCTGCGTTGCCAAGATGAGGATATGCGTTCAGGTTGAAGCTTCCATCTTTGATTTGTCGAATTACTAGTCCATGTTGGCTGGAAGCCTCCGCAGTACATTAATCGCAATGAAGGAAAATAAATAAAACGACAACCGAGATTCCGACATGAATCGCCTCTTCCGAGCCTCTACCGAGTCGTGCGAATTTCAGTGCGAACGTATAACAATAGCGCCGAATGTTGAAACAATAGCCCTTTCACACGTCACAAAGTGCTTTTTCCGAAAAAAATTTTGTCGTATTTTTACGGCGATTCTCAACTTTGAGCGTCTATATCTGGAAAACGAGTTAAGCTTTTCAAAAAAAAATTTCACGATGGCTTCTTTTTCTCGACTAACTACCAATTTATGCAAAAATCTCAGAAAAAATTTTTGGGCTGGAGTGGCCCTTTAAAATTTTTTGTATTTTTCAAAGCCATTTTCAAAATAATATGTTTTTTCAAGGTTTTCAAAAGATTTACAGAATTTGCTGATCAAAATTTCGTCTACAATGAATTTTAAAATAACAAAGATCGGGAAACTTAACAATTAATCTTAATTTTGCTCAACTTAAAAGCGAAACTAAACTTTTTATGGAAACCTACTTTAGACAGGAGGTCAATTGATGATTGTAATCAATTTTAGTTTTATTCGAGGATAAGTTGCCTTTTGAAGGTTTTCAAGTTTTTGAAAAAATAACTTGGGGCAGAGGGCGCACCGGGAAATTTCCCGGTGTCCCGGTGGGCCGGTCCACTTCTGGTTGAGCAACTAACAAAGTTCGATCAATCAGTTATGACATACAAAATATTCAGCAGACAATTTCCCGAAAGCCTTTGGGATGAATATCATCATAGGACCCAGCACTCCAACTACAGAACAAGGTATTGCCGAGACCTACAAATCCCAAGAAATAACCTTCAATACGTCAAGAAAGGCTTTCACTATTCGGCTCTGAAAGCCTGGAACGATATTTTCATCAATATCAGAGTGCTCCCTACACTTAGTAAATTCAAAAAGCAATTTAAAAGTTATTATACGAGCTGAACACAACATAAAACACGACCCCCTGGAAAAGCAGCTGCTATAAGATAAATTACTGTGCATAATTTAGCTTTAACTGTATATAAATTATATTAATTTAACTAGGGTATTTATTATTTTATTTTGTATTTAGTTGTAAGCTGAAATGATTTTTGTGTATAAAGAATATAAAATGAAATTGAAATGAAATGAATTTCAACTTTCCGTGAACTGGCATTCTCTGTTTACGGCCAATTGTGCAATTAGGGGTCTGGACCAGAGTACCCCAGTCTAAAAATAGAATTTAGGGACAAATTATGAATTGGTTCTGTATAACATCTTTTTTGTTTTGTTTAAATGTCTTTTTATTGTGAATTTCAACTTTCTATGACCTGGCGTTCTCCGTTTATGATCAGAGGTACAATTAGGCACAAACTGGCCTTGGTTTTCGCAAGTACTACCTAATTTCAAACTCTGATTAAACACACTTTTGCTGGTCAAATTATGACAATTTTGGTGTCAAACGTATCGAAAAAGATGGAAAAATTTAACTCTTAAAAAAAAGCAGGACATAAAATTTCGCTGCATATACACTTTAAGAAGCTTCTAAAAACAATTTTTTCGTGATGTTGAAAGATTTGAAGGGTGTTCGTAAAAGTTGCTGCAAATGGGTGTAGCCTGAAAAAAGCCAATCGGCGTACATATAGCTTGGTCTCAGCCAATCAAGTAACAGAATAGCCCAGATCTTGTCAGCAGTTTCACAGATAATGTAAGCAATTGCATTCTATAAGGACATATTTCCCTTGAGGCATGATTTCTTGGAAAAGTTGCACTTGCAGCTAGCTCTAACTGCATTTGTGTAATCTTAATTTGCATACACGTTTATTATTTTCAAGGAATCTACCTCGTAGCCGAGTTTTTTGAAATACCTGATTTTTGGACCTCTTTTATTGAATTGAAGTTATGAAAGTTTTTTAAAAGTTTAATTCAACTACACATAAAAGTTGCACAAGTGCAATAAAATCCTGTATAAGTGTTGTTGGATTCTTAACTGTGGCTAGAGACAAAGTGAAATACAGAAAGAAGATAGAATAACTTTTAATATATGGAAAAGTGAAAATTCAACCAAGAAGAACAATGAATCGCTGGAAACAACACAAAGAGATATACTATTTATGTCATTTTTAACTCCAAATTAAAGGAACTGGCTTCTTAACTCTTGATTGTTTGCAATGATAAAAAAATTCAACGATGGAAAGTTCCTTAGGGGTTTTGTCTTTCATACTAACAGTTCTTTCATTTTTTCTATCTTCTGCTGCCCCATGCAATTCATTTAATTCGTCATCGTGCCAATCTACTTGAAATAATCACAAATTATTTAAAATGCAGTTTTACAGGAAACAAAATTAGCAACAACCCAAACAAAAACTTATTCGATAACTTTGTCTGCACCTTCGTCTGATTGTAGACAAATTCGATTTTACAAATTTTAATGCATATCAGTAAAAAACTATTGTCAAGTTCTAAAACTGTGAATTTTCTTGATTACTGCTTTGTTTTGATCGCATCAAACACTTTTACCCTTTCATTTTCCTTTTGCCGAAAAGAGATGTCTCAATCATTTCAGGGTTTAATTTAAGTTTACTTTAAGTAAAGAGAAAAGAGGCCTGTTGAAATTTATAATCATCGTTTTTCTAATTTGCCTTGGTGTAGCCAAATTGGGGAGATCGGGAGGGCAATTAAAAATCTGACAACAAGGGGTACGGGGATTTTCGCAGACCAGACCCTTAAAAATTTAGGAAAACGCCCAAGTTGGTAATTGTGTTTGAGCATAATGAAGAGGTTTACAATACTACAAAAATCTTCCCTAACATCGATGTCCCCTTTACGGACAAATTGGTTTTTATCAGGGGCGTCGAGGCGAATGAAATCTAGAAGGGGCCAGAAAGAAAAATTTTCTGATAAAATTTTTTCGAATCATTTTAATCTAATAGAAGCATTTCATGTAAGTTTTAAAGGGACAAAAATACTCGTAGCATTTGCAGTAACTGGAAAGAACGCGCTTTGTCATATCTCTTTACTTCAGTGTGGTCAGAACGAAATTCATATTGGGAGGGCTGCCCAGTTGAAAATTGAACTTTGAAAATTGAAAATTGGAGAGTTGAAAATTGTTGAGAAAAAATGCAATTTTTTTCTTTACGTTGCCCCTGTAAATTCGTATCAGGGCCAAGTCCAAGCAATTTTTTTCTCAATTTACATTTATATTTATAACTATAACTACTGGGGAAAAATTTACCAATCAACTTGGATGGTCCTTGACCATCGAGGATCATCGCGGACGAATTACGATATATGAAAACCAGCCTCTAAAATGATTAATATCGTCGTTTTCATCGTCTATCAAGTTTGATACTGAAGGTTTCTTGATATACAGGGGCGAAACTACCGGGGGGTGTGGGGGGTGTAACACCCCCCCAATCCAAAAAATAGTCGATTTCGCAGGGCAATCGAAGATTTCGCAGGGCGCCAAGAACGGAACAGGTATGTAAGGAAAAGCTCCGTTATGCATTTTAGAGAACGGAACAGGTATGTAAGGAAAAGCTCCGTTATTTGCAAAGCGAAAGCATTTCTTACTGAAAGTCATAGCCAATGGATGCAATGATTGATGCATATGTTTATGAGGGCAAGGTTTAGTCCATACAAGTTAATTTAAGTTGTAAATTATTTTCATGACAAGCACGGCGTCACTGGAGGGGAATAAGAGGCTGAAGGCCCACATTTTGGTAAAGATAGGAATTTTTTATCATTTTTTCTATTACTTTTTAACAGTGCAGGAACTAAAAAACATAATAAATCGTTAAGATACCGATTTTGTTTCATCTAATTGCTAACTTTTTCACGTACATTTTTATTATTTTTCTTTTATTTGCATTAATTCAGTAAATAACTTTCTGTATCATTGCAATGTTTTAATTTTGGATGCGTAAACATGGCCTTCTCGATACAAGAAACTGCACATTTCTGTTCAGGAAATAAAATTCCCCCAATCAAAACAACATCTTCCTCTGTCATTCACAACTACGTGCAATCTGGAACGAAAGGTTGCCGTTCCTTTCCTTCCCCAACGTCTAACACTAGAGTTTTAGCATGACACCCCCCTCCCAATTTTTCCCAATAAACAATAATATTTTCAATAAACAATCAGTTCTTCTAGCACAATAGTATTTTGCTAAATTTTTGTCTGAAAGATGCTTTTTAGCCCTTTTACAAGGTATAATTTCAAAAATTTTCTTCACTAAACTTGATTCTTACCCCCACTGGGCTAAATTTCGTTGCGCTGTCTACATCATGTACCCCCCCCCCCCGCAATTAGCTGTTTGTTGGCTTAATTTTGCAAGCCAATATTAAATGAAGTGAATATAAAAAAAACAATTTACGCTCACGTAGAGAAATAGATATTTCATAGGCAATGAAGTTTCAAGTTTGTTTTTATTGCTTAGAAGTTTGTCCTTGGTAAAGACCAGTGTCATTGGTAAAGCTTTCACTATTAACCTATAGACAAACCGTTGCTACGAGGTCTGCAGGGCACCACTCAGTTTTGCAGGGCAGAAACCCTTTTCACCCCCCCCCCAAACCTATTGGCCAAGTTACGCCCCTGTTGATATATTTACATTTTCAGCAGTCAGAGATTCTTTCATGTTTCTTGAGAGTTTAATAACAATCTTAAGAATTATATATGAATCAAAAACCTCTTGTGGCTTTTGCTTTAAACATCCAAAAGACTTGTCAACAGTTGTCCAAAGATTGATTTGTTCAAAAGTTCAAATAAAATGTCCGAAAATATTTTCGCCGAAGTTTATTGTTCAGAAACTTTCTCCAGAAAAATTTTTTGTATTTGTATATTGAATATTGTCACCATATGATTTTTGGAGGTGCTTAATCCAAACATGAAAAGAAAACAGACCACTTTTCAGTGTTGAAATGGTTTTCTTTCAAATTCAATGTTAAATTGCTTAGCTCAAAGCGGTAATTACTGGGACAAAGTTTGAGTGATTTTTGGTGAGTTTGGGTGAGTCTGGATGGTACTTGTGCGACGAAAAGCTTGTTGGTCTCCCTTCAAGACTTCAAATGATACAGCCATATGACTTTTAGACATTGTTTCATACGCAAAGGTGTTGTTATCAGCTGTAAATCCGCTCAAGCTATAAGAATGATAAATTGCAATATATTTTATAGAAATGGGTTATTCTATTTTCAGCTGATCCAGCCAAAGCTCAAGGTACTTACAAAATAAGCAGGGATTTTAATTGATACATTTTCTCTTGTGTTAACAAAACAGAGCTGATTTTTTCACGAAATGAACAGTGCTTCTAAAAATGTCATGCTGAAGAGCCCATTATGGAAATAAGGTCAGCTAGACCTATAAATGCTATCCCGAGTGCTATCCCTGCCACTAACATTAGGGGTGTCTATTATTATTTTTAATGTAAATTATTGCATTATATTCTTTTTAACTTTTATAAGTTGTAAATACTTTTAGTGTGGCGAATCATACATACATGCCTACATTGTCATTCTGTGAATTCAGAAAGTATTTATAGATTGCAGATATAGACAAATCAATTTTCAAACAAGAAAGATATTAAGAACATACGTGCCTGAAATTATCCAAAAAATCGAGCTTCGGTCAAGAACATCGAGCTTCGGCCAAAATTATATTGTTCTTATAAAAAAATTAAAAGTAGGCAAGACAGAGTCAAATAATAGCAGCCGGTTGTTGATTCAAGACTAAAGCAATGCAAGACTAAAAAACCTGTCTATACAGAATTGCAACTAAACGTACTCAGTGAGAAATCAAACACGGCTACTATTGACTCCCCCCACTCCCCTTCAAATTTTCAATGGATCTGCCCCTGTTCTGGCCTCGTTCCCTTATCAGAATTGGTTCGCCTCTCTTTGACCCCAGGTTAGTCGAATACAAAATGGAGGTGGATAATAAATTGTCACAAAATTGAAATACATGATGGCAAAAATAAACAGACCGACACCAGAATTTGATGAAAATCCATATTTGGAATCGTTTGAAAGCTTGACCCTAGATCTAGGGCCTGCGGAGACCGTCCACCATTGGGCAAAACTCCCAGAGTGCGATGAGTTCGTTGGCTCAAGGTATTTCTCGTTGAACAGTACATAAACTATCGCAGATTTTGCCTACGTTATGTCGTAATACACAGCTATATATTCAGCATGTGCTCCTTTTACTTGGGCCGAATGAATTTCTGGTTTCTTTGATATTTCATTTATACTATTTCATACGTTAATTTAAAGATAAATTCTCTAAAAACCAATTGCTTTGCTGCTGGTACATGATGCATTGCATAGATAAACAGAATGCAACTGATCCACAACCTTTGACCCTTCAGTGTGCAAATCAAAATCATGCTTAATTTTTATATTTGAAAGGGATTGTTTGGCAAGGTGTTCATATTTTTTTCAAAATTTACCTTAGTGAAATACACAAGATGAAAGGCACTGCTCAGATGTACTTATCAATAAGACAAAAGGCCGTTTTAGGGTGACCATCCAGCTGATTTGTCTAATTGTAGGCCTGTATAATTTGCATTTCCTGCTTATTGAGGTTGTAAACATATGCATAGAGGCAGCGGGCTAGTCACAATGTGAGTGTTATTAGTGAAAGAATAAATATTTCCAGCGCTTGCTTTGATACTGGTCATAAACTAGCAATGTAAAAGGGAAACCTCACTAGTGAAATTGTTCTATTTGATCAGCTGTCTGTTTTCTTTTATTTTTGCAATGATTTGGCAATGGTGAAGTGAGTTGAACCCCCTAATTTTTAAATTGTTTTGATCCTTTCTTGAAAATGACTCCTAGGTTTATCGTAATGCATTCATTAGATGGTTGCTAACAAATTCCACAACCAAGACCTTAGAATATTTCTATAAGGTTTTTTTATCCTAATATGAATTTCCCTAACTGACATTCTTTGTTTCTTTTTGTACACATAAAGTGACTTTTTGTGTTGTTCTGTAGATCCAACAAATGTGGTCTTCCCATTAGCTAGACCACTTCTAATGTCAAGATTCCTCTGTTTGCTTCTCCATTTCTGTGGCTTATCCCATTTCTAGTTTAGGCTAGAGGTGCTTTATGGAGACCAACAGAAAAATACATATTTTTGGCTGACCACATGTGATTGCAGGAGATCTTTCTGAATTGAGCTTTTTAAGATATCAACCTAACCTTGCTTATGCGAAAAAATTGTATGTTAAAATATTCTCAAAATCTTGATTTGATTATCAAAACTGTATTTTGGCACTTATGTCAAATGAAAATGTATGTAATGCTCTGGTTTTGTACAATCAAGGAGTATTTATCAAAAACCTATATGTGCTTACAAAGAAGACTTCTATCTACTTTGTATATGCCAATCTTAAAAGTGCTTCAAAAGGGTTTGTTGCCAGGATGGCTCAGTTATTAGAGGCGCTGACTACAGACCCAAGGGTCCATGGTTCGAGTCCCTGACATGACCAAACAATCACCCAGAGTGGGGAGAGTCGCCCGCTCTCTGCAATTCCAGGCATAGGAATCACGAGGTGTGGTCACATCGAGAGGAAGGACCAGGTCACTGTTTGATAAGCATAAGCTTCTCAGTGTCCTGAAAAAAACTACCTTCGGATGCTAGGTAGAAACATTCAAATACACATGCAAATAACATCTAACCGTGAAGCTACAGCTTAGGGCAACTGTAAGATGATGAACTTTATCTGCATGTCACAGGCCTGACAAGACAAAGACTACCATTGTAATTGGAAGACTTTATTTGAGGCATGCCTTTTGGATGTTATGTGTGGTAGACATTCTAATTGTTTTAATGAATGTTGTTTTGGCAAAATTCTGAAAGAAAAATTGCTCAATTTTATTAATAACTAAGAAAACTGTGGAGATTAAAAAATGCATGTTTTAAAATCTTTCAGAGCTAAGTATCAAAATAAAAAATTAGCTATCACTCATCAAATGATATTCAGAAGGGAGCTTGGCATTAGACCATATTGCTCCAGAGATCAAGTGTTCCTCTGCCCTTGGCCATAGTCCCCCTTAAGGCAACAATGTCTTCAATTTGCAGCATGCTGTCTTGATGTAGATTATATAGAAAAAGACAAAGCAAATTTTGAAAACAATTATTAAAAAAAGAGTGTGATTTCAAAACTAAAGCCTTATCCACGACCTTAATACTGTTTATAATCTCTATAGCAGTTTATAATCTCCCCCATTGCTCCTGAGTAGGGGTTCATCTATTGTTAAGGCTTTCTTTTCTCATTTAGGCATGAGCAAAATCATTGCGAACCTGACGTATTCTTCTTTGGTTCTTTCCTTTCTTCATTGCTTTCTTCATTGCTTCTTTGTTGCTTCATTGCTTCTTTCCTTCTTTGCTTCATTGTGATTATAGCTTACTGACTTTTTATGTCTGGCATTGCTTGATTTCCATGAAATGTGGTAATGCCCTCATTCCACCATCATACATTTCCTCTTTGAGACTGTAGTCTACACCAGGCAATTTCCAATGCCTATGGTAATTAATTTCTATAGCGACTACCTATGACAAAAAGTATCCAAACTCAAGACAGTGGGCATCATTTATTGTTGTGGAGTGATCCATGTTATTTTGAAACCTGCACTTTGTTCAGTGTCACTAATTTTCAAAATTGGTCTTTATTCTTCTTAACCATTTCTCTGTACCCACAGTAAAACCAATCTTTTTAACACACTTTCTTGAAATGCCTTTGATTGCCAAAGACAAAGTTTGTTTACCTTTGCAATGAAGCATTGAGTGAACTACAAATTGATGATTGAAATATCTTGCTCAAAATACAGTTGGCCTGTGTGGTTTTACATCATGTGCCCAAAGCTATATGTAAAAATATATATGTAATAATGAGCAATAAAAGCTATATGTAATAATCAGCTATAAGTAAAAATAAACTTCTCTTTTGGTGAATATTGAAATATTTTCATTTTTTGAGCCCAAATGGTGCAAACAATGCGAGTAACCAACAAGCTTTGTTTCCTTCGTAGGAGAAGCAAGCATACAGTAGTTGCTTGGGGTGATGCATTGTACATATTTGGAGGAGATAATGGGTAATGAATTACTTTTAGAAGTACCATATTTAACAAAAATTTTGCTTTCGCATTGCTGCCCTTAAACCTTTTATATAATTTCTTAAATTTGCTGTGATCAATGATGTCTGGAATTCTCCTTGTTTTTAGAAAGAGAATGTTGAATGACCTTCTTCGGTTCGACCTGAAGGACTGTTCCTGGGGACGTGTTGTGACAACAGGGTCACCCCCAGCCCCACGATATCATCACTCGGCTGTCGTCTTTGCAAACAGCATGTTTGTTTTTGGAGGCTATACAGGTATGCACAGTATAAACAATTGAATACAGGAATTGTAGAAATAATTTGTGGCCCATTCACGTAGGTTACAAGAAATTCTGCCAATGTGTAGCTTAGCACATGATTTTGTTTGGTACACAACACATCTGTTTGACTCATCTGATTGCTGTATGTACAATAGAATCTCGTTATAACATACTCGGTTGTTACGTACTTTCTGATTCATGTACTGGTGTGCTTGGTCCCGGCAAAAGGTGTGCTTGCTTTTAATCAATTTTTACTTAGTACCCTAGTTACAACATACTTTGGATATAACATACTTAATATGCCAGTCCCTTAAAGTACGTTATAACCAGATTATACTGTATTATTTTGTAGCGACAGGTAGTTCTCTCCAATTTTAGCTGAACAAATTTATTTGAACTAAGGTCCCTTATTGTTGACTCTATTTTCAAGGTCAAGAGCGATGAAATTTTGTATAAGCATCAGATAGGTCGGGTGACCTGGTTTAGCCTGTTTTGATAAAACTATTTGATGAACATGTTTAAATTGCATTCGGTCTTAGTAGTCTGGTTTTTCCTTGTTTGAACTAAATGCAATTATGTAATAATACTGTTAGAAATAATTGTATTGAGCAATAATATCCACAGAACTTAAGCTTTTTTGCTCTTAAATGCTACAGATTTAATTATAAAGCCAAAATCTATTATTTAGGATTCTGAAAAGTATCTTTCTTTTGTTTCAACACAAAAATTTGATCCAAAAATTGAATAATTTTTTTATTTTTTTTGCATCAGAGGTAGATAGCCTCTTTGGCCTGAATAATTTAAAACAGTCTTTTTTCTCATTGCTCCATATTTATTCTTCATTTCTTTTTCTAGGAGATATTTATTCAAACTCCAATTTACGAAACAAGAATGATTTATTTGAATACCGCTTCAACACAGGACAGTGGTTGGAGTGGCAACTTCATGGAAGGTTTGTGCAGAATTTTTTCTCTCTTTTTCCTCTTTTTCCAAAATTTATCTTATGGGTCTTGCACTAAGCAAAATGAAGGTGCTCCATAAAACGAGCTACTAAAAAACTCAAGATGCTCTATTTCACATTTCTATGTAAAATTTCCATTTGCAAAAATTTACGTTTTTTCTTAATAAAATGTGTCAAAAGTTTTGCTTCCAAACGAAAACGTTGTATTTTCAAATAACATTGCGTTGTTAAATGATTCAACTCTCAAATTGTTTTTATATGTTTGTATGTTCTATGCATGGAAAATAACGTGTTCATTCAAAAATTATTCTTGTAAACATGGCCTTAAAACAAACCAGATGCAACATCTAGTCGTCAAAAACTATTGCTATAAACTCTTGTATAAATCTTCCAGCTAAAAATATTTCAGTTAATTGAGAAGATTGTTCAAGTTTTATCAACATTAGTTCCAAAAAATGTTTTGCTGCAGGGCAATATCATTTTGCATTTTAGGGCGCTCATTAGATTGCTCTCTTTGGCTATTTTAGGTGCGCTTTAGGCACTGGCACTTAATCAAGTGCCTTTTCCGGCAAGGCCTGCAATTAAATCAATCTGCTTCACCCAGAATAAATCCCCCTAGCATTCTTTGTTTTATAACTATATGCTTTGATGATAGAAGTTTCCTTGAATAACAGATCTTTTAGGGTGTAAAGGATTTTTACTTGCTTTATCTGACTTGATAAAGCATTACTGAGAATTTTTCAACAATTTTTAAACATCTCTTGATGCAACATGTATCAATGGTCATTTCCAGGTTCTACTTCTTCCTCTTCTTCTTCAACTTCCTCGTCATCAACAAATAAACACCCAGCTCAGCACCAGCTTCTTCTCCCTCATCCTCGTCCCCTTAAGTATTCCAAATATTATATGAGCTGCACTGATCAATTTAAAGACACTCCTTAATTTGTCTCAAGCAACACATTACAAGCATAGTTATATGAAAGGCAAGAGATAAAAATTGGTGAGCAAATTAAGTCTTCTTTTTGGACCATTAGACTACCATTACTTATACAAAGAAAAGCAAAATTTAATATTTCAACTTAAATAATTTTTAAAGACATTCCCACCCTTTGCTCAAGTTCTTTTGTAAAGCACTTTTCTGTTTGCCATAACTTTATTTTTTATGTAACGAATAAGAAAAAGGTTATCTGATTAGTGCTATTTACCAAAACAAATGTTGCTGCAATGAAAGATTGCGCTCCTGGGAGCTGTAAGTGCATGTTTAAATGCGCTCGCATGATTGCGCGTTATTCAGGATCAACCCTGATTAATTGTATCAATGTTCTGTTGATTGTTTCCTGAAAAATGATGTGTCCAGGAAGGATCAACTATCTTCCTCACTTGTTTTTGTGCTCTCCCCTGTAATCTCCTGTTCAATAATCTATGTTTTTGTTACTGTTTTCTGTTTTATTTCGTTTGTTCTCTTGTCTTCTTGTCACTTCTTCTTTGCTCTGTTCTCTTTGTCTCTTACATTCTAGTCTTTTCCCACTCTTTTCCATTCTGTTCTGTTAACTGCATCCTGTTTTCTGTTTCATTTTGTTTGTTCTCTTGTCTTCTTGTCACTTCTGCTTTGCTCTGTTCTCTTCGTCTCTTACATTCTAGTCTTTTCCCACTCTTTTCTATTCTGTTCTGTTAACTGCATTCTGTTTTCTGTTTCATTTTGTTTGTTCTCTTGTCTTCTTGTCAGTTCTTCTTTGCTCTGTTCTCTTCGTCTCTTACATTCTAGTCTTTTCCCACTCTTTTCTATTCTGTTCTGTTAACTGCATTCTGTTTTCTGTTTCATTTTGTTTGTTCTCTTGTCTTCTTGTCACTTCTTCTTTGCTCTGTTCTCTTCGTCTCTTACATTCTAGTCTTTTCCCACTCTTTTTTCCATTCTGTTCTGTTAACTGCATCCTGTTTTCTGTTTCATTTGTGTTGTTCTCTTGTCTTCTTGTCACTCTGCTTTGCTCTGTTCTCTTCGTCTCTTACATTCAGTCTTTCCCACTCTTTTCTATTCTGTTCTGTTAACTGCATTCTGTTTTCGTTTCATTTCGTTTGTCTGCATCCTGTTTTCTGTTTTATTTCCTTTGTTCTCTTGTCTTCTTGTCACTTCTTCTTTGCTCTGTTCCCATTCGTCTCTTACATTCTAGTCTTTTCCCACTCTTTTCTATTCTGTTCTGTTAACTGCATCCTGTTTTCTGTTTCATTTTGTTTGTTCTCTTGTCTTCTTGTCACTTCTTCTTTATTCTGTTCCCATTCGTCTCTTACATTCTAGTCTTTTCCCACTCTTTTCCATTCTGTTCTGTTCACTGCATCCTGTTTTCTGTTTCATTTTGTTTGTTCTCTTGTCTTCTTGTCACTTCTTCTTTGCTCTGTTCTCTTCGTCTCTTACATTCTAGTCTTTTCCCACTCTTTTCTATTCTGTTCTGTTAACTGCATCCTGTTTTCTGTTTTATTTCCTTTGTTCTCTTGTCTTCTTGTCACTTCTTCTTTGCTCTGTTCCCATTCGTCTCTTACATTCTAGTCTTTTCCCACTCTTTTCTATTCTGTTCTGTTAACTGCATTCTGTTTTCTGTTTCATTTTGTTTGTTCTCTTGTCTTCTTGTCAGTTCTTCTTTGCTCTGTTCTCTTCGTCTCTTACATTCTAGTCTTTTCCCACTCTTTTCCATTCTGTTCTGTTAACTGCATCCTGTTTTCTGTTTCATTTTGTTTGTTCTCTTGTCTTCTTGTCAGTTCTTCTTTGCTCTGTTCTCTTCGTCTCTTACATTCTAGTCTTTTCCCACTCTTTTCCATTCTGTTCTGTTAACTGCATCCTGTTTTCTGCTTTATTTTGTTTTTTCTCTTGTCTTCTTGTCACTTCTGCTTTGCTCTGTTCTCTTCGTCTCCTACATTCTAGTCTTTTCCCATTTTTTCCATTCTGTTCTATTTCCTGTTCCCTGTATCTTGGTCCCTGTTTCCTGTTTCCTATTTCCTTTTCCCTGTTCCCTGTTTTCTGTCCCCTTTATCCTGACCTCTTTCCCCTGTTTCCTGTCCCCTCTTTCCTGTCCCCTTTTTCTGTTTTCTGTTCTTTGTTCAATTAGTGATTGTTTCCGTGTCCGTTTTGACAGCTTAAGTCATCATCATTTAAATTTTGTGTTTAGGATTCCAGTGGCAAGATCTGCACATGGGGCCGTTGTCTACAAGAACAATATGTGGATATTTGCTGGTTACGATGGCAATGCAAGGTATTATCGATTTCTATTCAGGTATACATCGTAATTCATTGCGGTTCATCGCAGTTCATCGTAACTCATCGGAATTCATTGCAATTCATCGCAGTTCATCATAATTCATCGCTGTTCATCGTAATTCATCGTAAATCATCGGAATTTATCGCAGTTCATCGCAATTTATCATCGTGTTTCCTCTGATTTGCTCTTTCGCTATCATGTGTAGCCCTTGTAGATATCAAATGTAAAATATAGTAAAGCACTAATAAACTAAGGCAACGAACAATATAAAAAGCAAGATATATAATATAGATGAATACACTAAAAATATTAAATCAGAAGGCACGAAGTTATGATGTTTAAGATATGATTGAATTTTGTGTTGCTTGTTTTGATATGTGATATTTCTCTGTGTTTACGAAAAAAACTTTCTATTGATTACGCCTTCAAGGCACATTTTTGATGTGGAATGCTTAAACCCTTTTTAGGCTCAATGACATGTGGAACATTTGTTTATCCGATCCATCACCGAACTGGCACGAGGTAACAGTCCTATCTCAGTGTATTTTCGATTCGATTTACCGTGCCGATTGTGTAACCTAGGGCATCAATGTGTTTTTGTCTCTTGTGAAGACATGATTTTTTCATGGTGGTGGGCATTAAAAAGAAGCATTATTACTTTCTCTTCTACGTAATCTAAAATGCCTGCAAAAAATACTACTTGGAATATCAAACAACTTGCGTTGCCTCTCGATATTTTTTCATTTCTCTTCTTTGATGTCATTACTTCCATACCTTCCTCCGGAATAATGTTGATAATTTTGTCAAAAAGCTAGCAAATGGCTTGAAAACACCTATTTCTAATCCCTTACGTCATTTTATATAGAGAAAAACTGTCTCAAGGAGCAAGATGGGTGGCTGAGTCTTATGAGTGAAATCGAGGCATTTTGTCTTGACTGTTAGGCTTGGCCGTAAAAAGCGCAACTGCATGTCTAAGTGGACTGCAGAGTTTGGCCCTGATCAACTGTATGATTCCCTGACCAAATGATTTCAACATCAAGTTGCTTGAATGATAACAAGATGCTAAAAGCCAATAGAAAGATAACGAAGATATTAAAGGCATTGAGTCATGATAAATAGACTGGGTATACCCTAAGTGCCAAATGACCCCCTATAGAGAAAGCCTATTTACCATGACTCAATGCCTTTAATATTAAAAATAAATTTGCTTCGAATGATAAAAAAGCGTTTTTCCGCCCTGAAGTGAGCCCAGTGGACTAACTCGCTCCAGCTTTTTTGCAAGCTTTTCTCGCATATCGTAACAGAGTGGAGAGCAACAATTTGCAGTTGCTAAGCTCAGTTAGTTTAGTCAGGTGGTGCGAAATGCGCTGTTGTTGTTGCTATGATTCCGCGCCATCTCTGTTCATTGCTGATGTTACTGCAGCTGATAAGCTTTCCCTTGACCAGGCTGAAATATCTTTAAACTAAGGTGTTGTTGGTCCTCCGCGTCTTTTTAACCTTGCTCTGCCTGAATCAATGTCTTCTCTAAACCGCTTCTCTTCATCCAATGACCGAAATAACGCATTTCCCGTGCACTGATCTTCTTACGAAGTGTCATATTGATACAAATTTTTTTCAAAACCCAACTAAGCTAAGCTATGGGGTGTTATATCCAGAAAATTCTTTTTTGCCATTTTCCTTCTAAAATCCTCATCGTTCAATGTCCATTTTTATCAGTTGGTTGGGTGCTCATACTCAGTCTTTATTCTGCAGGTCCAGCAACAAGGCAAGAGGCCGCCTACTTGCTGCAATTTTCCAATCACAGTTGCCAAGGACAGTATGTATGTGTTTTCAGGGCAAAGTGGCGCAAAAATCACCAATGATCTGTTCCAGTTCAACTTTGCAGAGAGAAGGTTAGTTGATATCCCTATCTTGTTTTCTCTTATTCGCTACGACAATTCCATGCAAAGAAGAACCTACCTGGTCAAGAGTGATACTGTCCTTAAGTTTTACATGTAACGTTAAACCAGGGTTGCAGACTAAAGGTGCTTTTAAGAATCCCTATCAAAAGATGCACTTCGATGATGAACTTGGTCTTTGAAGTTATTCCTGTTGATACGTGTGACTCCTCCTGATAAAAGCTGCTTCTGAAATGGGAATTTAAGATCGCTCAGGCTAAAATTTGATTTTAAAAATAAGATGCTTAATCGATGAACGACAGTGTGTAGGTTCCTAACTTCAAAGTTATTTTTTACGTAATGTACTCTTTTATAACTCAAATGCTTAACTAACATGTCCACTTTAATCTACATCTCACGCTTGCTTCCTTGTTAGAAAGTCTAAACTCACTGAGCAAGCAAAGTGCTTTTCCAGTTCTGCGAACAATCCAAAAATTCCTTTTTGGAATCCGCCTACATAACTACAGATTAGTATCGAGATTCAAATAAATTAATTGTTCATAACAAGTTAATTTCTGTATATAAAAAGTTCAAGTGACCCCCTGTTACTCTAACCGATCAAGAGTATCGTATCGTATCGTATCGTATCGTATCGTATCGTATCGTATCGTATCGTATCGTATCGTATCGTATCGTATCGTATCGTATCGTATCGTATCGTATCGTATAGTATCGATATGAGTATCGTATCGTATAGTATCGATATGCTTGTCCCAGTTGAGACAGTAAGTTCAACTGGGACAAGCATATCGATACTATCAAGACCAAGGCTAATCGAGCCCTTGGACTTATTAAGTATTCTAAGAAATATCTTCCATCTGACATCCTCAACAAAATGTATAGAGGAATTGTTGAGCCCCATTTGAGCTACTGTTGTTCCGTTTGGGGCTGCTGTAATGAATCAAAGCTTGATGTGTTGCAAAAAATCCAAAATAGAGCTGCCAGAATTGTAACTAGCAGCCCATACGATGCGTCTGCTGCTCCGATAATTCAGAATCTTGGCTGGTTAACCATCAGAAATCTTGTAAGAAAGGAGACAACTTACAAATCTCTAAATATGCTTGCACCAGACTACTTGAGAAAATTATTCGAAAAATGTTCGGATGATAGAGAACGGTTTCTGCGTTCATCAGAAACTGATCTTAAGATACCGCTGCTAAAAACAATAAATGGCCGATAGGCTTTTTCTTATCGCGGTCCAAAACTGTGGAATAATCTAGAAAGGTCTACCAAATTGGCCCCCTCCCTGAAAACCTTCAAAGAACAACTAAAGTCGGGGACAACTTTTATTTCATCTTTACGTTCACTTTTTATAGCTTTAGTATTATTAAATATTGTAAATTAGGTTTGATTGGTAAATTTCTTTTGTTACTAGTATTTTAACATAGTTATTAGCTCTTATTTTAATCTTTTAAACAGGTCAGGTTGAAAAACATATGTATGAACCTTTAACCTGTATAAATATTATAAAATGAAATAAAAATGAAAATAAATCAAAGAGATTTCCCCGTTTATGAAATTTCGTACCGTTGTGAAGCTCGGTGTGAAGGACGCACTAGGCAGTGATTAGCCGAAAATATATTAACCGAAAAGAGAACAGCCACGGCATTTGCAAAACCAAAATGCCATCAAATGTGATTCGGCAATTGGTCAACATTTAGTCACAAATCTAGAATGTGCCAAAACATAAAGTGATGAAAATTTTATCGGGCAAGCAAGGTCGTCTTTTATTTTAGGAGTTTTTGAATCTGTTTAGATCAAAACAAAGGATCCCGATTTATTTTGACAGAAAGCTTGCTTGCTCTCTTGGACTCTTCATCTATGCGAATTGCTAGTGGCTGCTGGTTGGTCAAATACACGGGACCAAAAACACACACCATTTTCCATTCCATGCTACGTTTAATCCGCATTTGAATATAGATTTCAGTTACTGTTAGGCATGCCCCAGTGTTTATACTCCGTGGAGCGTCTTTACTACTTTTGTAATTCTTTAGTACTAATGGCTTTAAACTCCAAATGCTTATAGTTATTGACTCACTCACAATTTTTTTCATTTATTTCACCCTTGTTTACGTTGTTCTCTGCTTTCTCTTCCCCACCATCGAAGAGTCTGCGTATCAATTTTTCAATTGCTTGTATTTTCTGTCATCTATTTACTGATTTTGTTCTTTCCATTTGTACCGTTATAACAAGTAATCAATACTGTGTAACCAGATGTATCCCTATCTGGCTAATATAAATACGAACTTATGACGCCATTTTGCCAATGCCTCTTTGCAGATGGGCGCGGATTGCGACTGAACACCTCCTCAGGGGCACTCCGCCGCCTCCTTCAAGAAGATATGGCCACACCATGGTCGCCCATGATCGCCACCTCTATGTTTTCGGTGGAGCTGCGGACAACACGCTACCCAGTGATTTATTCTGGTAATCCATATTAATCGCTTATTTAGGATATAGCCTGTTAATACCAAGCGTTTTTCATCGTTATTAAAGAAGTGAAGGAGCATTGTACTTTTTCTATCCCTAATTTGTTCATGCCGAACTTTGCTTCTGGCACTCCTTTGTATCCATTTTGTTTTAAGTCTTAGCATTGTACCCTTTTCTTTTAAAAAAATAAATTCTATGCATGGTTTAGCTAAGATTTGGGACAGTTGAAGTATGTTATCCATATTCTCGGAATGAAATCTCCGAAGAGTTGCCAGAATTTGGCCCGTAAAATATGGAAACAAGAATTCCTTAATTTGATAATATATCTTGTAAAAGTGGAAGATCGTTCCTTTTCTTTTCACGGTGTCACCGCCAGATTTTACGAATCATATTGTGTATGACAGGATACCTGAAACAAAACTTAAAGCCCTGTTTTGGACATTCTGTACATTATAATCCATTTTGCTTCTCCAACGTATCAACGCTGCTGGGTATTTGCTGCTTAAGACTTACGTCGTTATTTTTCTATTTTATTATATTACGTCATTCTCGTGGTGGTTCGATGCATCGTTCGATTTTTTTGCTATTTATTTATCTTTTTTAAACAAACCATTAAATATTGATGATTCTTTGTTGTATTGGGCACATTAACAGAAATCGAGGCTTTATGTTTACTTTTTTCATGCAGGTATGATCTTGAAACTCAAACATGGGATATTATCCAACCCACTTCGGACAGCCAGGTACTGCTTTCCAGTTAACAAATGGCAGGAACATTAGCTGTTCTTCAGCTAGAACGATTATTCACTTTCTGAATCAATTAAGAAAAGTCAGCTGCTAAGAATATTTTCTTTTGTCGATGATAGTAAAGATCCAGACAGATAGCGCTCATGTTGTAGAATCGTCATTTAAAGAACACCTGTGAGGCCAGGGAGATATCCATTATAGGGAGATGTCCATTATTGAGAAATGTCAATCATAGGTAGATGTTCATTATAGAGAGATGGCCATTACAGGGAGATGTCCATTGCTAGGGATGTCTTTTATAGGGAGTTGTCCAATGTAGGGAGGTGTCCAATATAGTGAGAGATGTTCATTATAAAGAGATATTTCCAGTATAGGAAGGTGCCCGTAATATTTAGTTGTCCATTCTAGAACTGTCGAGGCCTATCATTTCTCGACCACAGATATTGCACGATACAGTACTCTAACTTGCCATTGAAAGTTATTTGCCTTGACAAGAAAGCATATGATTGGGGAGATAAAACATTCGTCTCGTATTTTCACTGAATAGAGAATCTAGGGTTGAATAGATAGATTCAAAGAATAATTGTTCTCCAAACATACAACAAAACACAATTCCCAAATAGTTTTAGTCACAGATCAGGAGAGAAACTCGCATTTTTATGATGCATTTGGTGTCTCTGGAAACTACTTGAAAAAAATTAACCTTAGCAGATAAATTGAAGTCAGCCGTACATAAGACTGAATTGTTTGAAACTGTTAGATAAGCTTAATGTATCGCTATGAAGAGTGATTTTATGGCTGGTGCCCCTCCCTGTGTAAGTAGGATGTTGACTGTCTTGTCACAATATTTGATTTGAATAAACTCTTATTTTTTATCAGAAAAAAAATTGCTCTTGCAGATTCCAAGTGGACGCCTTTTTCATGATGCTGACGTCATCGGCAATAAAATGTACATTTTCGGTGGCACCGTGGACAACAACATACGCAGCGGCGAGTTGTACCAGTTTATTTTCTCAAGTTACCCAAGATGCACCTTGAATGACGATTATGGCCGGCTTCTTGAGAGTGGACAGTTTTGCGACACTGAATTTGTTTTTGATGGAAAGGTACGCATGTTCCGTAAGATGTTTGTCAATAATTCACTGCTAAAAATGTTTTGATTCATTGAAATCTAATGGCCATCGGGAACTCGGCATCTGGAAAAATTGCAAAAGCATTCTCAGTCTAAGATGTTATTGTTTTTGCCTGAGACTAAAAGGTTTCCAATGCACCAGCTGCTATTTCTAGGGAACATCTTGTCTCCGAAGTTTCTTAATGTACTTGACTTGTTAACTAATTAACTAATGGATCAAAAATAGGTGGCTCACCAAGACAAAATTGTATTTCGAGACTTATTTGGAGTTATTGAAAATAATTGTAACTGAAATTGGTTTTTATGGCATAAAGTATACGCCGTGCTGAAATTCATTTTTCTTCAGTTTAATTTTAACTGCTTTCGAGACAAAGTTTCTGTTTACTAGATTTGAATTTCTGCCAATCGCTATTAGAATGATGCCCATCCTTTCAGAGTTCGAAAGAAACCTGAAAAATTTCTTCATTGGTATTAATAACTCACAGCATGATTTATTTTCCTCTCCAAGATTTATTGTTAATTTTTTCTGCTAGTAAGTATTACTAAATCCAAGTATTGGTTGCTTGTAATCGATTTTGGAGCTTTTTACGAGCGTCTTTGATATCATATGAATTCCTACTCTTTATTAAGAGGCATTGCAAAGGTAAGCTAAATAACTGACCATGACATCACATCTCTCTTTTAGAGCCCTATCAAAGCGCATGCCACCATTGTTGCTGCCCGCTCCCCTTATCTCAGGCAGAAGTTATTGGCCTTGAAGAAGGGGCAAGAGGAAGATCAGGTGATTTATGATTAGTGAATTGTGATAAGTGATCAGTGATTTGTGATTGCTGATTAAGTACTTATACGATTAATGATCAGTACATATCACTGGTATTGTATCAACATACTGATAAAGATTTTCATTTTCGCAAAGAACTTCTTCATATCTCGCTTAAAGCTGGATTTTAGTTTGTTTCTGGAGATGTTTAAGATTTCAACTCGATGTCAGAGGTCAACTTAAATAAAGTTGACAGAGTTGTGCCATTTTGACATTTTTACCCAAGGATTTCACGGAAAGTGACAATTTTGTTTTAGGCCCATTTCCATTGAGGTTCTGCAGCAAAGCTTTAAATTACTTCAGATGCGGTATTGTTGTGGGAAAGGACAATGGCTAAACATTACCACGATTTTGATCTCTTGTTTTAGGCGTCACAACCAGACCAAGATGCTCTTCGAAGTTTTCGGGTTGACATTGGAAGCATTGATATCTTGTCATTCAAAGTGGTTCTCTGGTTCATGTACACCGACCAGATTTACCCTCTTATCAAAGGTGACGAAGAAAGGGACTTGTTTCGCTCTTATTTTTTATTTTGAATACAGTGTTTTCTAATAAGCCTTGTTCATTACAATTAGATAGCTGCTTGTTTGCATGCCCTAAAAGTTGATCGATCTTTTCCTCTTCAATGACCAGTATAATTCAATTTTTGTATAATTCAATCTTATTTTTGGTGCAGATGAGCATGGGAATGCAACTGATGTTATGAGATTGATGATGGATGTCTACAGCCTCGCGCTTAAGGTATTTACCTCTCTCTAATCATTCAAATCAATCATTCTTCTAGTCGTATTTGATTCTGCACGTGCTGAGGCTAAAACTGTGCTCTAAGCTTGAATGACAACTTGTTCCATTACACTGAATTTAATGAAACTCTTTGAAGCAACTGTTCCACTGTCTGGTCCGTTTTTACACTGCTCATGTTAGCACATGTGATGTGACTGACTTTCTATATTTGGTAATTTTTTCGCATCCGCTTAATGATTAGTCTTTGTTCATTCATTCATTCATTCATTTATTAATTCATTCGCTCGTTCATTGATTCCTTGATTCATTTATTCATTTATTCATTCATTTATTCATTCATTTATTTATTCATAAATTTATTCATTAATTTATTCATTCATTTATTCATTCATTCATTCATTCATTCATTCATTCATTCATTCATTCATTCATTCATTCATTCATTCATTCAGTCATGCCACATTCAAAGTGCGCAATCTGATGCCGTGGGCTATTGGGAAGTGTTATGCACTTCTACAAAAAGCTAAAAAAACACCTGGCACTGAGAACGATTGGCCAGCCTACAACAGAAATTGCAATTTAGTTAGAAAGATGCAAACGAAAAATAGCATGAAATATAACCAAGATCAAATGTAAGAGCATGCAGATAATTCAACGCGTTTTTTCAGAACAAACAGAAAAGTGTTTTTCATCTACTGAAATTTAGAGCTGCAATACATTTTTGCGGTGCAAAATTTTAATTGTGAATGTTTCTCTAATTATAAATCACTAATATTTTTGCCGAAAAAATGAGTTAAAATCACGGATAACAAACAATTTGCTGGGCTGTTCTGACCATTCTTCTCAAAAAGCCGTCAAACTGCAGAAAACTACACATGTCGCTAACATCGTTGATTTGTAATCAAGGCATCTGAAAAGAAACAACGCAATAGTCAAAGAAGTCAATCGACGCGCAGAACCTGTTTTTCTCTTTCAAGCAGATTTCACCAAGGACTGTCTTGAACATCATTGTTAACGGCATTGAAGGCAGATGGGTTTGATAATATTCCAACACTTATCATCAAGAATCGCAAAGATGCAAAAGCTTAACCTTAAGCATTTGTAAAAAGAATAACATTTCTCATCGATATGATTAGTAAGATAACCAGCGTTATGCTTGCAGTACCGAACTGGCTTCAGGAAGAAACACTGAACAATCCGAGCAGTTTCTTATCACACAAACTTTATTAGAAATCAAACGGAAAGATTGACCTTACAGGAAAGCTCGATGTAGATTAAAATAAGCATTTGACTCGGTAAAAGCATTAAGATAACATTTTAGTGGAAAAAATGTAAATTTTCAGCCTTCTAAGTGTCAGCTTTCTATCCCATTACTGGTCTTAGAATGATAACAGCTTTTAATTAAGCCGAACCTCGTGATCTGTGCATGTACCCTTTTGCACTTAACATACCAAATGCAGGCCTGTTTGTATCAGCCAATGAATTGGCTACCGTTCCGTCAGATCTTTAGACTGCAAGCAGTTGTCCTAATGCACAAAGCCAGCCATGAAGTCTGCCCTCAGGACCTATCAGACTTGCAGGCATCGCCGAGAAACATACTCACAGAATACGATCAGTATCAATGACGCCATGTTTATTTAAAAGGGAAATAGATGCTTGCTATCAATAAAGTACATTATTAAATAGAGTATTCTTGATAATAAATATGCGCATAACAGTACCAGCACGTGGTACTCGCTGCCATTTGCAATAAAAGTTCTTTTTTCTTCAAATATTTTTCAAAACTCTTGCAAAAAGCTTTCTTTTCTGGACAAAATCAAAATTCACGCTTTTAACTATAGGTGGATTTTGTGTTGATTATCGAAATTTTTATTCTTTTTGCATTAGAACTTTTTTAAGTACCAGGCTAGAAAAGAGTTTTTAAAGATTTAATACATTAATTACCCATACACACGTATAAATGATATTATAACATTGTTGGCATTCGAAGCAAACGCATCTTGAGACGGTACATTATTCGACACGATATTAAATGAACTTTTTTTATCTTTTTTAACGTACTTTTAACATCAATCACAACTTTATAAATCGTTTTGTTTTGCGTTTCTCTTAATTTATCGTGAAATTTGAAAAGCCTGTCCGTTTCAGTTTGAACTGGTTCGCCTTGAAACGCTTTGCACGCAATACATTGAAGCCTCGATTACGACAGAAAACGTTCTTGTCGCTCTGGAATGTGCTCAAGAGCTTGGACTAGAGTTCATCAAGGTTTGCTTCTAATTTTTCTTGACTAACCACTTCCTCTTTTCAATTCTAAGAATTTTTATCAAAGTGGAACTCACTGTGGCTGTCTTGACAGCTAAAGCAGTGCTCATTCATCGATTTTGATCTTTCTTTAGATAAAGCTAATTTTCTTTTTTGCACATTTTTCAATTAGCCAAGACTGAAAAGAAAATTTCAAATCAAACAATTTTTGCTCGATACTTCATTAATGTTTGCTAAGCGTTATGATATTTCTGTACAAAGTAATTCACGCATTGCGTTCTGTTTAAAGAAGACATTCTGCCTTCGTCAATTAAAGATAATGTTTACTTCACTCCTACGGTTTGTTTGCTTGGATTCTTGCTCCTTGAATCTTCAACTTAGTAAGTTTTTTGCTGCAAAATTTAACGATGGCACGAACTATTGCATTGCATGAACTTAAGCATTGCATGATTAAGCACTTTTCGTCCGATTCGTCCGAGACCAAAAGTAAGCAGAGAAATTATTTTCAGGTGTTGATCGAAAGCAACGTGAGAGGAAGAAAGACGCGTTTGATTGGTTCTTTTATTTTGTACCAATCAGCGACCGCTCACCTCTACCTTGTTGAAAGTCAAATAGAGAAAACGAATTCTCTACACAAGTCGATCCACACCTGGATATAAATTCCATGCTTAAATTCTGTCATTACCCGGCATTTATACTCTGAAAGTTGGCGGACGTAGAGTGCTTTAGTATGCTATATTTTCGCTCTCGAGCCTTGTGTCGTGGTTAGCCATGTAGTCGAAACAAGTTGAAATTTGAGTTATATTTTTTGTATCTCGATGAAATGCGCTATGACTTCAAAGCAGTTAAATATCGTTGTTTAATTCTCATTGAAAGAGTAAGATTTTTGTCAATTCCTAGGAGTATTGTATGAGATTCATTGTGCGTGAGGTTAACTTCAACGTCATAATCATGAGTAGTGAATTCGAGGCTCTTTCAAAGACGCTCATGGTCGAAATTATCAGAAGGAGGCAGCTGCAGCTGGTAGGTGCCACGCTTTCATTCAAATCTCAACCCAACAAGTGTATTTGAATTTTCCTGTCTCATTCATTCATATTTTGTGCGTCATTGACCTAATGGCAATTAGAGCATATTCGACTTTCGCTGTTATATTTCTTTTCATTTGAATTTGGCATTTCAGCGCATCTCAAGATGGCATCGACTGTTTAAATGTCAAGCACGTTATTCTAAATTTATCTGAAAATCCTTTGTCGTTCTAGTCTGCAGCTAAAAATACCCACTGTTGTTATGGCGCTTCTCCGAGCTTTAATTTCTTTACATCGCCTCATTTATTAATGTCTTTCACAGCAATACCCGCTGCCTGAACCACAGACCCCTCCTGCTTCAAAAGGTGACGAATTTCAACATTTTTTATTTCTATTTAGCAAAACTATTTTATCACTTTTCTTTGTCTCCGTGACTGCATTATCTCTGTTTATCTCTGTTTACAAAATACGTCTCAACTCCTAAGCCACGTCTTGCAAGCTGATTAGTGGTCAAAAACTTTTGTAATTTATTTCAAAAAGTAATGGATTTTTAATAACTATACTTTTAATTGCATTAGCCTTGAGTGCAAATCTTTAGCCATCATGAATTCTTTATTACAGATTTAATCAGAGAGTGATTTTGGTTAAAATGGATTCAGTATTAATTGCGATTTATCTTGGATTTGATTGGCTGTTCTTCAAATAATGTGGCCAATAGCATCGCTGTTTTCTTTCAAATGATATGTACAGGCCGAGTGTGTACCTCGGCGAGTTTTGTATTCAAATTAAAAACTATTTGATCTATACGTGACCAGTATAGCAGAACCTGCCATTAGACTTCCTCATCCCCAAAATGACTTTCATTTCCGAATTCTTTCTAAACTTCCAGCCGATAACTACAGTAGATTATTGTGCACTTTAAATATCACTCCTTTTGCCCCCTGCAAACAATGTCGTCTATATATTGTTTACTACTGAAGTGTCACCTGGTTGATTCCTGCTAGGCTGCTACGATAGTTTACTGTAAAAGCAATTTTGTTTAGGGGAGACAGGGGTGCTGTATGCGTTCAATTTAGCTTCATTTACAGGACATTGCAGTATCATTTGACAATGTTTATAGACCAGATCCGAAGTAAGACAATCCAACCTTTTTCTTTAGTCCCAACATTATTGGATGACATGAACTCGCTGCTGCGCGGTGAAGTTGCTGCGGAGTTCCAGGATGTAGAACTTTTGCTGAACGAGAATCCAATCAAAGCTCATAAGGTGAAGAAGCAGTCATTGACCGGCTAACCGTTTCAGTTATTGACCAGCTAACTGTTTCAGTCATTGATAGGCTAACCATTTAAGTTATTGACTGGCTAACCGTTTCAGTCATTGACCAGCTAACCGATAAGTTATTGACCAGCTAACTATTTCAGCCATTGACCGGCTAACCGTTTCAGTCATTGACCAACTAACCATTTATGTTCTTGACCAGCTAACTATTTCAGCCATTGACCGGCTAACCGTTTCAGTCATTAACCGTTTCAGTCATTGACCAACTAATCATTTAAGTTATTGACCAGCTGACTGTTTCAGTTATTGACTGGCTAACCGTTTCAGTCATTGACCAACTAACCATTTAAGTTATTGACCGACTAACCGTTTCAGTCATTGACCAGCTAACCGATAAGTTATTGACCAGCTAACTATTTCAGCCATTGACCGGCTAACCGTTTCAGTCATTGACCAACCAACTAATCATTTAAGTTATTGACCAGCTGACTGTTTCAGTTATTGGCCGGCTAGCTATTTCAGTTTTTTACCAGCTAACCGTTTTAGCCATTGCTGTGTTAACTGTTTAAGTTATTGACCAGCTAACTATTTCAGCCATTGACTGGCTAACCGTTTCAGTCATTAACCGTTTCAGTCATTGACCAACTAATCATTTAAGTTATTGACCAGCTGACTGTTTCAGTTATTGACTGGCTAACCGTTTCAGTCATTGACCAACTAACCATTTAAGTTATTGACCGACTAACCGTTTCAGTCATTGACCAGCTAACCGATAAGTTATTGACCAGCTAACTATTTCAGCCATTGACCGGCTAACCGTTTCAGTCATTGACCAACTAACCATTTATGTTCTTGACCAGCTAACTATTTCAGCCATTGACCGGCTAACCGTTTCAGTCATTAACCGTTTCAGTCATTGACCAACTAATCATTTAAGTTATTGACCAGCTGACTGTTTCAGTTATTGACTGGCTAACCGTTTCAGTCATTGACCAACTAACCATTTAAGTTATTGACCGACTAACCGTTTAAGTTCTTGACCAGCTAACCGATTAAGTTATTGATCAGCTAACTATTTCAGCCATTGACTGGCTAACCGTTTCAGTCATTAACCGTTTCAGTCATTGACCAACTAATCATTTAAGTTATTGACCAGCTGACTGTTTCAGTTATTGGCCGGCTAGCTATTTCAGTTTTTTACCAGCTAACCGTTTTAGCCATTGCTGTGTTAACTGTTTAAGTTATTGACCAGCTAACTATTTCAGCCATTGACTGGCTAACCGTTTCAGTCATTAACCGTTTCAGTCATTGACCAACTAATCATTTAAGTTATTGACCAGCTGACTGTTTCAGTTATTGGCCGGCTAGCTATTTCAGTTTTTTACCAGCTAACCGTTTAAGCCATTGCTGTGTTAACCGTTTAAGTTATTGACCAGCTGACTGTTTCAGTGATTGACAGGCTAACCATTTCAGTTTTTGACCCTCTTATTGTTTTGGCTTTTGAGCCAACCGGCTAATTGTTTCTGTTATTGACCGGATGAACATTTCGGCCATTGCTGCGTTAACTCTCACCTTATTTACTCGGCCGTATTTTTTGTCTACGTTTCATGCATTGTTACCCCCTGTTCATGAAAATGACGGAAAAACAACCGTTTTTGGATCTGACTCTTCAGATTACTTCATTTGTTTGAATCGAATTCAGAAAGCCCCAAACTTATGCGTTTTTTGTCAGATATGTTTGGCCGTAGAACATACATCTTTCTGTCGTGCGCTTTGTCTGTTTTTTTTGTACAAAATCTGAGCAGTGTAAACAGGGCCTAAGCTCGCCACCTGGCTTTTTATGTTCATTTCATGCATTTTTCGCAACGGAGTTTTATCTTAGACAACATAGTGCAAAAATGTTTTTTATGCGCGCGCATGCTGACGTGATTTACCTGCCCGCGAAAATTGTGTCGTTCTGTCCCGGATGCGATTGATATAAAAATATATGAGAAAACAAACTTTGAATTTTAACCTTACCTCTGCTTTATTTTTATGGAGTCAAATAGATAAATTATCTACTTAAGATACATTTATATCATTAAATTATGGCTTTAAAACCTTATTAATCTCTTCGTGGCCTATGCTTTACTGCCAAACTAAAGTATCCTATGCCTAGGCCTACTATTAGGCAAGAAGGGAAATATGAACAATTTAAAAAGTAAATTTTCAAGCGTTACCCAATTTTCCGCCTCTGAAGGAGACAATATACAAAAAAATTGAACTTTTGACTACAAGTATACAAAAATTCAGGATGCGGCATGGTGGAAATTTTTCACGATCGTTAATTCAAATATCGAACAAAACTTCCCATGTTGACCTTTCAAAATTTCGCTTTTGTTTGGTTTCCTACTCTTATAGAAAAATACCGAAGCGATTTCAAAATCGCGTTAAAAACAGCTACTTACATTCGTGACCAATCTATTTTAATGAAAAACTTCCATGAATATACCGCATATCCCAAAAAGTATGGCGGTTTTAAATCATCATTCAATCGCACCCATAAATTGACAATCCTAAAGTTAGGTATCTTTGCGGTGAAATTATGAACGTGACCCAATTTTCCAAATATGCCAACCAATATAATCTTATTTTTCGGGGCATGAAGATGAATCAATAAAAAAATCAGCGTGCGGCATGGTGCCGTTTTTGAGATAAAATAAATTTGAATTTTGAACTTTTTCTCCGTGGA
Source organism: Rhopilema esculentum (assembly GCF_013076305.1). The sequence continues at coordinate 14,150,331 of NW_027019317.1, forward strand.
ACTGACAATATTTTAGGCATACTCACATGGTAAAATTTTGTATATAAAATGAGCCGATCAGGCTTTAAGTTCACTCCGCCATGCTCAGGTCTTTTGTGGTTGTGGTGACACAAAACCCTATAACATTGCACCTCCCAGGAGGCCTGGATCGGAATCAAAGTGTCACATGGTCGGTTGGCGGGAAAAATTTTGCGCGTCGCCATTTGGCCGCAGCTTGCAGGCGCAAAAGCTCTTTGCACAGCGGCTGCAAACATTTTTGCTCTATGTTATCTTAGACAACTTTAAGCATTTAAGATTTTTTTCACTTTTTGCATAGAAAACAAGTTCTGTCTTTTGCCTTTAAAGAATCGAGTTGTATTGCAAGGTTACCTTCGTAAAAAATATGATATTAAAATGTACTTTTTATTTTCGATTCAGGCAGTGCTCGCAGCGAGAAGTGGGTAAGTTAGATTAATGGTCGTATTATCCTAAATTATGCTATATTGTGCTAAATTATGCTAAATAAGTCATGTTTATTTCAAAAGGTTTTTCGATCGAGTAGAGATTTAGAAAGGATAAAATAAGCTTTCTTTAGAGTTAGTGAGTTTCTTGCCTTCATTTTTTATTTTACATCAAACATCTGAAATATTCCATAACTGGTAAAGCAAACTGTGAAATATCAATGAGAACAATCTTCTCTTGTACCCTAAAAAATCTCTTATCAGAGCATACTTGACAATCAATATTTCTTTTAGATATTTCGAAGCAATGTTTCGCTCGTTCAGTCCACAAAACAACAGAGTCAATGTAAGTGTCTAGCGGCGTCGATCGCTTCGGATCATAAATATGTGTTTTATACTCAGAGAAACCTCGGATGAAAAGTTCATTAATTAATGTTATCTAGAAATTTTTAAAGGCTTCTTGAATACTCTATTACCCCCATATCAATATACCGGTGTCCATTTGGTCAGATCGAGAGGAACTTAAGCAAACTTTTTAGTTTTTTCTCTTCTGATTAAAGACAAACCAACGACTTTATCAGCGTTACTTGTTCAAGTTAATATAAACATCTATTTCAATGTATTCATCTCGTTTATAATTCGCTTTTTCTTTCAACGTACAATTTCATTCTAAACTTGTTTTATTGTCTGATATTATATGATACGCAGTTAAAAGACCTATATATAGGTTTTTAAGATGAAATACGTGGTCTGCAAGGGAAACATTTTTAACACGATTGGCAGCACCACCACTTTTACGTATTAATGCAGCAATCTACTTGGCTTCACTAACCTCCCTTTCTCTAACCCCATGCTCTCCTTCCAGGTTTCTATTGGCGATATGGTCCCATCTCCGCAGTCATTTAATTCGCTTCTTCGGTACATTTATACTGGCGATGTTTCGATGCCCCCAGAGGATTCCCTTTATCTGTTTTCTGCCCCTTTTTACTACGCATTCACCAATAGCAGACTGCAGGTAAGTGGTCTTTCAACGACACCATACGAACCCCATCATCTCAATTAATTTCTACCTGAAGGCTTTTTGAACTTAAGGAAAGTTGTTGAAGCATCGGCATTTTCACGCAACCAAACAATTTTGCTTAATTTTTAGAAGCTCTTTACCTTCATGACATTTCCTTGCCTTCTCAAATAGTTATCAAAATTATTTGTATCAAAAATTGTTGCCAATATTATGCTTTATTGAAATTGGATTCTGTTGAAAATACAGTGGAATCCCGAAGAACGAACCCCGGCTATATCGTACTTCCCGATATAACGACCCCCGGGTATATCGTACTTCCGATATAACGAACCCCGGGTATATCGTACTTCCCGATATAACGAACCCCGGGTATATCGTACTTCCCGATATAACGAACCCCGGGTATACTGTACTTCCCGATATAACGAACCCCGGGTATATTGTACTTCCCGATATAACGAACCCCGGGTATATTGTACTTCCCGATATAACGAACCCCGGGTATATTGTACTTCCCGATATAACGAACCCCGGGTATATTGTACTTCCCGATATAACGAACCCCGGGTATACTGTACTTCCCGATATAACGAACCCCGGGTATACTGTACTTCCCGATATAACGAACCCCGGGTATATCGTACTTCCCGATATAACGAACCACGGGTATATTGTACTTCCCGATATAACGAACCACGGGTATATTGTACTTCCCGATATAACGAACCCCGGGTATATCGTACTTCCCGATATAACGAACCTCGGGTATATCGTACTTCCCGATATAATGAACCCCGGGTATACTGTACTTCCCGATATAACGAACCCCGGGTATATTGTACTTCCCGATATAACGAACCCCGGGTATATTGTACTTCCCGATATAACGAACCCCGGGTATATTGTACTTCCCGATATAACGAACCCCGGGTATACTGTACTTCCCGATATAACGAACCCGGGTATATTGTACTTCCCGATATAACGAACCCCGGGTATACTGTACTTCCCGATATAACGAACCCCGGGTATACTGTACTTCCCGATATAACGAAC